>WEIV01002284.1:488113-675661 GCA_013390005.1 Calyptomena viridis
TGGGCTTCCTGGATGGGTCAGTGCTGCTGGCACAGGAGCAGAAGGAGAAATCCAGTTGAATTCATGCAGAAGAGCAACCGGGACATCCCTGGGGCCTCCGAGGCCTCCCAGGCCCCTTGTGCCACCACCGGTCCCTCCAGAGCCAATGGCCTCTGCAAGCTTTCCTGAAGCCTCATGGAGAACAGGGCTGGGAAAGCGGTGAGGCTCCTTTAAAACAGATTCATTCTCCCAGAGAAACTTCCAGAAGGAGAGGGCTTGAAACAGAACTAAAGAGTGCCATCTGCTGCAGAGAGCTGGAGCAACCTCGGGCCCTGCGAGCGGCCGGGGCAGCGGCAGCGCTCAAGCGGCACCGGGCTGGGCCAGGCCGGCAGGGCCGCCGGGGGGCCAGGGCTTCGTGTGGGGGTTACTGCTCCCCTCTGCCCTCCCTGCTGGTTGCACCCGCCTTCCCTGCCCGGCTGTGGGCTCTGGGAGGGCCCTGGCCCTGCAGGAGGATGCTCTGGAGCCAGAGCCCCAGGACGCAGCAGTTGGGACTCACAGCCCTGATGCACCTGGAGCTGCCCCGGGCTCGCGGGAGCAAAGCGGGGATGGAGAAAACGGTGCGGCTTCACCTCCCGACTGGAACTGCTCTGGTGTTTTACTCCAGCTCACGACATGACACCTCAGAGGATGCCTGCTAAAGAGAGACTGGAAGAGCGAGGTTTGAACTTCAGAGGGTTTCTACAGTTCACAGCAAAAAAGCCTGGAGTAAAGCAGAGCTCAGAGCAAATCCAGCCGTTCGGGACAGCAAAGGGATGTGCTGGCTCAGGGCGGAGGGACAGACAGGCTTAATGCCAAGTGCCAGGCAAGGAGCTGAGCTCCCCCCCGGCAGCAGAGCAGCCCCGCAGCCCTGTGCCCGGGCANCGGAGCTGAGCTCCCCCCCCGGCAGCAGACGTGGCCCAGCAGAGCATCGCCCCGCAGCCCTGTGCCCGGGCAGTGCCTCCGACCGCCCGGCCCCGCTGCCCCGGGCACGGCACCACTGCGAGCCCCCACTGAAAGTGCTCCACAACCGACGCTTGCGCTGGCACAGCTCCTTCCATCCCCCTTCTTCCAGGTGCCTTTTGTCCTCGGTTTTCCCCGCGAGTGCCGGACTCCAGCGCACAGCGAGCGGCGCCTGCCCTGGTTCACAGCCTGCAGATGGTGCTACCGACCAGCTTTTCCCCAGCTCCAAAATTGTTTCCCTTCGATCTAAGGAAAAACACCCGTGTACAGGCAGCACAACACCCACCCAAGGGCTCCCGCCCATCCCAGGTTTTCCCAGTCCTGCTGGCAGTGCGATACCTCCCTGCAGCATCCCTGTGCCCGGGATGTGGCAGCAACGCACCAGAGCAATTAAATGGGTTTTGGAAAAGCCATTTCGGGGCAGCAGGATCACAGCCGCACACCAAATGGTCCTGGTGCTTGCAGGCATTGTTCTCGCTCAGCAGAATTCACCCCACACAAGGGCTCAGACACCCAGGAGTCCCTGTCCTGCTGTCCCGCTGTCCCTTCTCCATCCTTCATCCTGGGAAGCTTGGCTGGGACAAGTGAAAGTGCTCAAAGCTAAACCAGAGCTCTGCAGAGTGTGCCCATCCCTATTAGAAATCGGATTTAATCCTATTAAATCCATGGTGACTTTGTAACTCTAAGATACAACAATGTTGCAGCTATTTCCTCACCGTCATTACAAGTTTTTATTTTAATTAACTGAACTCATAACCCAAAATGTATTTTAGGCAAAACAGGTGCCAAAAATACCCACAAACAACAAAATGCTCCTCTTGGGTTACAAATTTTAAAGCCATCACCAGATCACAAAGTCTGACGTTCACAAATAAAAACATGATGTTATTCAAAGGAAAGAAAATTCTTCGAATTTCCAGCAGATATATTTATGTGAAAATCCTCCACCATTTCATTTAAAGTAACTTTCCCCGAAGTATTTAACAAAATGTAGGTTCCCTGGGCACAGCTGAAATACCTCCACAGCAGCAGCCAACACAGTGGATTCCTCAGAAGCAAAGAAAATCACTATATTCCAAAATCCTCTTAAAACCAACGACAGCTGAAGAAGCTGAGCTGCCTTAATAGACTGGGCTGCTTTTACGGCTTTATCCTGCAAGATGCCAAGTATTCCTGCTCCAGTTCAGCAGAATCCTTCAGGACAAGCTTAACTTTAAATAGAGGGAGAGTTTTGTTGAAGTTAATGGTGCTGCCCAGGGGCTTAAGATTAAGCACATGCTTAAGTACTTTGCTAAGCCTGGACCTCTACTTACAAAGATCAAGCTCTTAAATTTTAAAGCCCGACTGTATGTTTAACTGTTTATGTTGAGACCGTCAAACTTCTGGCATCTGATTATTCCTGCAAGAGAACCATGCCATCAGACATGAAATCCTGAATAATTACTCGTTTGGAAAACCTAAAAACAGGGTGACTGGAAGCAGAGACCTGTGTAGAGTAAATATGTAGTTAATAGAAAAAAGTAAAAGAAAAAAATCCTATGGAAGTTTTATAAATAAACCCAAGTTCTGACTCTTCCTGCCCACGTTAATGTTCACAGGAGGAGAGGGGCACCAGAGCTTTGCTGAACTGCTCCCCAGGCTTGTGCTGGGCTCAGAACAAGGGGGTAAGTCCAGACTCAGGGACAAAAAGGACAACTGAGGGGAACATTTTAGGGAAAGCCACAGGCCCAGGCAAAGAGCAGCCCAGGACACCACAGCTAATGCTCGTTGTGCCAAGAGGGGAGTTTCGTATTTCCACAGAATCCCAGAATTACTTGGTTGGAAAAGCCCTTCGAGATCAAGTCCACCCATTCCCCAGCACTGCCAAGGCCACCCATGTCCCCAAGTGCCACAGCAACAGGTCTGCTAAATCCCTCCAGGGATGGCAGCTGTGCCAGGGCCTCACCACCCTTTCAGTGAAGACATTTTTGACAATATCCAACCTGAGCCTCCCCTGGCTCAACTTGAGAGCATTTCCTTTCATCCTGTCACTTGTTACCTGGGAACTCTGTGCCTCCTTCAGCTCATCCTTCCACCCTCCTCCTCCTCCTCCCTCTGCACCAAGTTTGCTTTTTTGCTTTTTTCTCAAAGCTGTTTTAAAAGCTTTGAGGAAGCAACAGTCTTGTAAAACAAGTTTATGCAATACTTCATATAATAGAACTGTAAACATGAGAGGAGCTCTTATGAAATGCTTAACGAGATTAAAACCCTTAAATTGCTGTAAAGCAACCTGGTCCAAGTGAGATACTACTGGTAATTAAACTGTCACTAGTTTCCTTGACTCCTTTTAAAACAGTTTTTTTCCTAAATTCTCTTAGTCTCTAATTTTTTTTCACCAACATACTAAAATGTAGGAAAATTATGTTTATTAATGTTATTATAATTTCAGGAATTACATTAAGGAATTATATTATATTATATTAAGGGAATATGAGGTTTGATACAAGGCCTGTAAGTACATTCTGAACTGTAAACATACAGGGCTTATCTCTGCTGAATAACCAAAGTATTTTGGAGCTGGGGTTGACGTTTTAGCATCTTTTCACATTGAATGGACAGAACAATAAAAGATCCCAGAAAACAATATGAATATATGGGGTTATAGATTTATCAAAAATTATTCTTCATAAGTTGGGCATCAGATTTGCAGGCAGGATCCAGACCAGCACTCTGAGCCTCCTCAGCTCTCGATGTACAGAAGATCACAATCAATTTTATATCAATTATTTATGCTGAACAAAACCTGCTACACTAAAGGCATAAATCCTCTCACCCTTGGATGTGACAAATATAAGCCAGGTTTGACACTTTCCAATCTCTTTTTCTGTTTTTTCTGCTTTTCACAGATTTGACAAATTCCACAGGATATTCCGAGTTGGAAGGAGCCCACGAGGATCACTGAGTCCAACTCCTGAGTTTTTGTCTGCGCTGAACCAACCCGGGGCATTTCCTGTGTGAATCCCCAGCATTTTCCAAACTCCAGCTACAAACAAAACCTCAAAACAGGAGTTTTCACACATACCAAAAAAAGACTGGTTTGTTGAGGATCAGCTCCTGAGTGGGCTGAGCTGCCTCGAGGCTGAGTTTGGTACGGCTGTGTCAGAAAACAAGCAAGACACCCATAATCTCTGCAAAAGGCTAAACCAAGGACATCCTGAGAGCCTGTAATTCCACTCCCATGCCTTTGTCTCACAGGAGAAGGTCTGTAATTATATAAACACGTAGAAACACTTTAAATGCAACTGTCCTGAGGCTTCAGTCTCAATAAACTGGGTAAAACGAACTCGACCAACTTTAAAAAAAAAAAAAAAAAAAAAGGCGCGGGAAGGGGGGGTTGCAAGATGGGAGCAAGAAAGAGAATTAAAGGTATGTGAGAAAATGTTTCTCAGGCTCTTTATGGCTGATTGAGCTAATTTACTGTGGAATGGGCAGCAGCCTATCTTTAGATAAATGCTAATGAGGACGTTAATGCTTTCTTCAGTCTGGCTGCTACTATTATGCTGAAAGGGAAGGTCAACAGCTAATAAACCCAGTTAACAAGCCATTCTGAACTTCACTTTAGCTTAACACTCTTCAAAGTTGCAGTCATTAAATCCATAGGCTATTAGGAGCTGCCCTCCTGTTTTCACTACGAGCAAAGGCAAACTTTCAATGTAGTCATTAATTGAATTAACAGACTCTAATCCAATTTGATGTAGTGTAAATGGAAATGCACATAAAAGTGAAAATGCCTGTAAAGGAGTTTCCCCTTTTCAGGCGGCTTTGTGTCAAACTACTTGTGTTATCATTGCCACATGCCAACCATGAAGGGTGCTCTCATGTACATAACCCTTAACATTAGCTACTCTTTGATATGAATACAGTTTGCTAGAAGAAGACAGAGGCTGGCAAGACAAAAACATGCCTTACAGCTTATTAAACTCCTTATCTCAGAGAGACAAAGTGCTAAGCAAGGATCTTAAAATATATTGCCACCATTACATTGTGCTACACTGCTTTGAAGTAGGAAAATCTCACACAGGCTCGGCAGACAGGGAAGTGGGGTAGGGAGATGTTAAGTGGAGGAGGCTCAGGGGTAGGACAAGCAGGGAAGGAGGGAAAGATGTTGGCAGCGACATCAACAGCTCCCCTTTGAGCAGGTGAACTTGAACTTGCACACCAGCCTTTGTCCACCTGGAAGAGCTGATGGAAAGACACACAACCACCAAAAAGTCCTGCATGAAATGTTTCTAGAAGGGCATGTTGTGCATTTCCCCCGTGGGCAGTGCCAGGATGACCAGGGCAGGGAGTGGTGGGTGCCCAGCCCAGCTCAGACTCAGCCTGTGACACAACCCCGGGCAGGGGGGCAGGACAGACTGCCCTGACACTGCCCCTGGACCTCTCCCGGGGGGGAACAGCGGCAAATCGAGGAATTCTCCAGTTGAGGACGTGCAGGATGATTGCACACAGGACACCTCGCCTCTCCTGCAGGAACTGCAATACAACCCCAACCCCAGATGCTGGGCTCATCTCAGCACAGAACCCTTCCCTTGGCCACGAGGGTGGAGAAAGCACCACTACTGCACATTGAACAGGGAATTCAATCCCAGAGGACAAGAACGTCTCCAGTTTCTTACAGAAAAAACTGTATTACAGGGACTTGAAAATATCTAGGTTACCCATTAATCCAAATAAAACACAAAGGCAAGGAAGCTAAGACAGTTATCCACATACAAAGTACTGGCAAGAGTGAGATAAAGCTATTCTAAGCCTGCAGAGACCATTTATAGTATTTCTTTAATATTGACCTGCATAATTGGCCTCCTCACACACTACTGGAGCAGAAATCCAAGTTCCCATTATTGGAGATATGAAGATATAAAACCCCATTCAAGAGGCAATAGGACATCTGGAGAGGAAAATGCATGCATATCCAAATCATTGTGTTCTTTCAGACACAGAAAAATACAATGGAGCTTTAGAAATAACTAAATATAGTAATTTGAGTTCAGCTGTAATTAAGGAAGAAGAAAGCCTGACTTCCCCCCATCCTTTTAAGAGTCATTGTTCAACGTCACAGCGATATTCAATTATTCCATATAAAGAGCATTTACTTTCTTTTCTGCATTATTATTATATTATCCACTATTTGTATGACTACAGAATGAGCAGTAATACAGGCCCCCAGCTGAGACTGACAGCCTCCCTCTGCTCACCACTGGGAAGACATATGGCACAAAAGCATCCCTGAACAGCTTTGTATTAGCACAGATAAGAAAGCCTGGAAGAAAGGGAAGGTTGGCACTTTTATTTCTTGGGTGGGGAAACGAAGGCACACTGAGAAAAAAAGACCCAAGAACTTGATAATAAATTATTTCCATGAGATTGGTTCTGTCTATTGTCTGCAGGCAGGTCTTTGTGGTTTTCATGGGCACGTTTTCCAGGCTTAAGCAGGAATTTAAAGCACACATCAGACAGTGCTCACCCAAAGTAATTTTGGCCACAGACCCCCCAGCCAGCCTAGAGACAGCACACAGAAATTCTTCGACCCACCCCAAGCCTGAGTGGGCACTGGGTGCCAGCACCAGCCTTCTGACCCTGCTGCCATAACATGGAGTGTGAATCCAAAGGGAACTGCTGGCTGCCAGCTCAGGGCCCAGCAGTAGGTGCTGCAAATCCCCCTCTTGTCAGTAAAACCAATGAAACATCACCAAGCAAAGAGTAAAACCCCAAGCCTTCATATCAACTGGGTCACACGACTGTACTTTCTGACTGCAGCAATGTTTCAATTGTCACTGCCAAGAGAAGTCCAACGTGTACCTTCACAATGTGAATATTCTGTCATTCTTATAACTCCTCTTTTCAACAGACACTTTTATCAGGAAGATTGCAACAAGAAAAAGTACTTTAAAAGGCTAAAGTGACAATGGTGGCAGGAGCTGACACTGAGAAAACATGTTTGTTTAAAAATCCACTGAAAACATGCAGGAAAAAATTCTCTGCAGCCTTTTCCCAGTTCCAACAGATGTGGACACTGAGTCAAAAAGGAACTGAGGTGTCCACTCCACTGACCAGACACCCCTGCTGACCAGCAGGAGTCTTCAAAGTTGGTCTTGCCATCTGATGCCCAGCAGCTTTCCAGCCCTCCATGGCAAACCCCTCCAGCCTTCCTGAGCCTCTGCACAGGGGGAAGGAGCCAAAGCCTGGCTGGATCCAAGGAGGGCAGTGCTGCCAAAACAGCCTTTAACCTGCAAACCCTCAGCTAACACCTGTATTGGGACTGATAGCAGGAGTTCAGTGTCTGCTTTGGGGTTTCCTTACACACAGCCTTCACCACAGAATCCAGGATGGGTCAGTTGGAAGGGACCCCAGTGGGGCATCTGGTGCCACCTCCCTGCTCAGGCAGGGTCAGCCCAGAGCACATGGCACAGGATGTGTCCAGAGGGTTCTGGAATATCCCCAGGGATGGAGACTCCCCAGCCTCCCTGGGCAGCCTGTTCAGTGCTGGGTCACTGCCCAGGGAAGAAGTTCTTCCTCATGTCCAGCTGGAACTTCCTGGGCATCACTTTTTCCTGTTGCTCCTGTGCCATTGCTGGGCCCCCCCGAGCAGAGCCTGGTCCATCCCCTGCCCCTCCCTGCACCCACGGGTGGGGTCCCCTGGGGAGGCTGAACAGCCCCAGCTCCCTCAGCCTTTCCTGCTCAGGGAGATGCTCCAGTCCCTCCTCCCCCCAGTTTATGGGGGGGTCCAGAAGAAAGTAAGGAGAAAATGCTTTCAAAACCATCTGCCAATGGATTTCTGGATAATTTAAGGTCACGAGGAGTAAGGAATCCACATACCACCCACATGTGATAAAGCACAGCACAGACCTTTGCTAAGGTCAACACCTCTTTAACATAGATAAATTTGATGAAAATGTATTTTTTAAAGCACTGGGGGGTATGGAATCTGGTTCTGTCCTCTCACAAAAAGTGCAGTTTCCAGGTAGGTTTGTTAACACAGGATCTGTAATTGCCAGTCACCAAAAACATCCCAAGGAACGAGACCAGAAATTGCCCAGTGACAACCATCACTTCTTCCCTTCCCAAACACCAGTGCTGCTGCTGCACAACATGCAACTGCCAAACTTGGATGGGACAGTGTCTAAGGAAGGAAGTAAAACCACAGATGACACCAGAGCTCATTTTGCTGGTGTCTGCAAACTTCTCTGTGGGATAAGGCTGTGACTCCCCAGCTCACAATGACAGACACTCAACCTTTAACCACCAGCCAGGGAGTTTTCATTCCCCCCCAGAGCTGTCAGGTGTCAGTTCTAGGAGAACAGTATCAGTATTAATGGGAGACAAAAGGATGTGAGAAGCCCTGCTGAGTGTACACACTGGGAGGTACAGAAGCTCACACTGGGAAAACAGGGATAATTAATGTATCTTTTTGAATTTTGTGTATTGTAGCAATTTTCACCCAAGGAACAAAGAATACATTTCAAATGTAGTCCAACTCAGGCAAAAAAACGCAAACAAAACCAAGAACGTATTGTTGCAGCACTGCTTTATCTATATGGAAGTGAAAAGAAATGTGGAAATGAAGGAAAACATGGAACAATACCCAAACAGTGGGATCTCCTGGTTTAGAGAGAAGAGTGGGATAAAATCCAGTGGCTGCAAGCAGAAGTGAGAAAAAAAGTCAGGCTATAAATAGGAAGCTAATTTTTAACAGTGAGGGTAATTAACCACTAGAACAACTTCCCACGGACTGCAGTGGTTTCTCAATTACTGGCAATTTAAAGTGAAGACCAGATTTATTTATTTTAAAGATATGCTCCAACGGGAATTAATTACATCAACTCCTGCTGCCCGAGTTGTACAGAAGCTCAGTCAAAATAACCCAGATGATCTTCTTTGGCATTCTGCTCTTGGATCAGACTGGACAGGAATTCAGCACAAATGGAGGGACTCGCAAGGAAATGCAATTACAATTGCACTGGTGCTGACATGGAGACACCAGCCCTGCTCACAAAAGGGTCAACATCCCAACTCAGCATCAACCCAGTGAAAATAGTCCTTGGATAATAATTTCTCCACTTGGGCTGTAGCATTCAAATTCCCCTTTACAGTAACAGAGAACAGAAATTAGATGGGGCAGCATCAACTTAAATGTATTTCATTTGTAAAAGGCGTAGCCATAAAACACCTTTTAGTGTACAGGACATGTATGAGGCTCTTCATCCATTTGGGAGGCGTTTTTTGGGGGGTTGCTTGGTTTTCTATCCCCACATACAGCTTTGGTCTTTTCCCACATCTCAGAAAGTCTTTAACTCATAGACCCAAGTTCACCTCATACAGTGGAACGCAGGGAATTATCAAACAACTTACAACTTCTGGGAAAAGGAACAACTGGGTAAAAGATGGAGTTTGGCAAATGTCCAAACCATGGCTGTGATCCCACACTGGGAATATCACCCCTTTCCTCTCCCATCCCTTGGTGGCCCCCAGCTTTCCTCAGTGATGGCCTGGGCACAGTAGCTGTGTTTGGTGGGGTTTATTAAATGACAACAAGTACTTTATTATCAGTGAACAAACGGCAGCAGGACAGACAGGAGCAGCTCCCAGCTCCATATGGCTGACACACCAGCAGAAAAACTCCAGACTACAAAAGCAGGAGAAACCCAAAGCATCTGAAACCTTCACTTCCAAACAATTCTCTCTGGTGCTTTCAGAGGCTCTGGAACAGCCCAGGGCCTGATGCCTGGGCAGCACCTCCCACCCAGCCAGGCAGCAGCTGAATTGCTCCACAACAACATGCCAAGGCTTTCTGTTTGCATTTCCATTGTCACTTGATGTAATAAGTGTTGATCTCAATTCACTAAACATTTGTGTCAATTTGCAGCCCGGTTTGGTTTAGTTTTAAAGGCATTTCTGTTGCATTAAAAAAATGGCATTAAACTATAAATTAATTAGTTGTTTTATAATCTTAAGGTGCATAATTATTATTCTTCCAGCTCTCTTCTGAACTGCAGCTTCACATTTTTTCAGTGATGTGTGAGGAACAGTATTTACCATTAAAACATAACTTTGAGGAGCTCTCACAGGAAAGCCCATCAGAGCCAGCAGGTGCTGGATCGTTCCAAAGTGCATTATGGACTGTATTTATAGGAGCTGTCTAGCCATTTAATGGCTTCTTGAATGATTTGCTTAGGTGTTTACTTTTCCTAAAAGCAGTTTATAACCTCTGCTCTTGTCTCTGAAGTTCCTCTTAAATCATTCTGAAAATACACCACAGGGCAATGCGAGGGAAGGACTCGAGTTTTCCACCTTGGGCTCTGTGTTCTCTTTACCCTCTGGGATCTGCAGCCTGTGTTGTCCCAGAAATAGGCCATGCCTGACCTCAATATGGTGCAGTGTAATTCCCAGACGGATCCAGCTCAGCGCCGTAATCCCCAGTGGAGACACTTTCACTACGTTCATTATTTCCTGGGGACTCTGACAAGGAAACCCCTCCTGGCAGGGCTGACAATGCCCAGGCTGCCCAGCACAGCCCTGCTCCCACAGAAATGCCACAAGCACACTCTGCCTACTGCTTTCTGTACAGTCCAAACCCCTGACACAGGGGGGGCAGGATTGCACAGACACCTCACAGGACATCCATGTGCTGGGGGTGCCTTTGCAAAGTCAAATATTGGCTATTTGTGCCCAGCCTTCAACAGATGCTTTTCCAAACATGTTTTCTGGATGTGCTGATACTCTTCTGGTGTCAGCAAGAAGAGTTTGAGGCTGCTCCTCTTCCCACCTCCCTTCTCCCCATCCATTATGAGTGAGAATCTGGCAACAGTGCTGCTGGCTCTGTAATCTATCACCTCAAGGCCCTTTCATATATCAATGTTTGACTGCTTTCTATGTAAAACAGGTCATTAAGTTAATCAGAAATTGACTACTACTACAAACACCTTTTGAATAAGGTCAAATTAAGATAAAAGTCCTTGCTCTTTGTGTCTCTCAGCAACAAAGACTATAACCAGGCTGCTAAACCCACCATTAATGTCAGTGTGCAGATTAAATGTCATTAAAGGCAATTTGTCACTTACATACACACTTATCTCAATTTAATAATTAGCAAAAGGTCAGGCAGATAAACCTGTGTATTTCAATCCACAATAAATTTCAGCTGCAGGAAATGACAAAATAGAAGTTTAACCATATATACATGTATTTGTGTTTGAAATGTATGTGTACAATTAAATCCAGGAAGGAAGAATAATCTATGTTAAAGACCTAACTGGTTTCAAGCCTTACTCTGGCACTTTGCTTAAGCTTTGAGGAAGCCAATTGTATGATCATGGCTAAAAGTGACACCCCCAAGGAGGGAGCACAGCCCAGTGCAATGGGTCACAGGCACTCAGCAGGTTCCAGAACCAGTATCACCACTGGTCTCAGCCAAGATGCAAAGCACAGAGGAATAAACCATGGGGACTGAATTAGCTGCTGAGCCACCAACTCACTCCTCCACTAGAGGTGCCCAGTACCCCAACTCTGTGTCAGGACACAGGAGGCAACACCCAAGTGAGGAAGCAGCTGGGGATAAAGCAAATCCTTCAACTCCTGCCATGTCCACACCTCCCAGCAGGCTCACGTGTGCCTAAGAAGATGCCTAACTCAGCTCTGCATGGGCAGGGAGGAGACCAGGATGCCCCATGTGCCTCCTTTTCCCCTCAGCTCACCAGGAAGATTTTGCAAACCAAAATTCCCAGATAAAATTCAAGCTCTACACAAAGTGTAGGAAATGGGATTGTCACATCTTGATTCTGGAAATCATGGCAACTCTCCTTTAGATGCTGCTCTGGCAATGTGGTTGGCAGTTTGGCTGTAATGGGAGCAGAGGAGCAGTGCTGGGAGCTGGGCAGGGAATTGGGCACCACGGTCCCCTTGGCACTGAGCTGTCTGCTCCTGCCCAGAGCTGTGCAGAGCCTGCAGTGTGTGCCAGCTGGGGATGGGATCACGGGACATTCCTATGGGGAAAAGTATAAGCTTCAAACCTCTCAACATTCAACAGCCAAAAAAAACGAACCAAAACCCAGCTTCCAAAATAAAACAGATAATGTTCCTGGTACCTGAGCCCAAACTGCCACTGGATCCTTTCCAGCTTTTCCCACCCAGATGTACAAACTCCCAAACTCAATCCCTGTTCACAGACCGTGCTCCCACTGAATATTTCAGACTTTCCTGACTCTAATGACCATTAACAGCACATTTTCAGTTCCCTCTTGTGAGGATACAGCTGTGATATGGATAATAATTACTAAATAACATATGGAGACTCAGAGCAGGATTTTTCAAAGGCATTTCAAATTACTCTGGTCATGTTTTGTTTGTTTATTTCACATTGGCAGCACTTAAGCCATCTTCAGAGTCTAAACAGGCACTTCCCATGGCAGTGCAATGGCAAATTGTCACCATTCAGCCTCTACCTCTGCTTCTAACACAGCAGGGACAGTGAGTTAACTCAGGGTGATGATGTGTTGTTTTAATCATTCATAGCAAAGAAAAATGGTTTCAAGGAATCAGACAATTTACCCAGCTTCTTGTCACAAAGGTACTTCATGATTAATGGAAAGTAGATGTGTGAAACAATCTATTACAGCAAAACAGAATTTTTATGTCTCTTAGCTGGAGAAATTTTTGGATACCTTGTTTAAAAAAAAAATAAATCACAGCAAGCATCAGCTTTAAAAGCAATGACAAATTCTGCTCAGCACAGGTTTTTAAAGCTTCGTTGGCAATTTTTTTTCCTGTAAAAGCTTTACTTAGGGATGGGACACAGCCTTAAAGAATAACTCAACCTACTGTTTACAGAGGGAGCTGTTGCTGTTACTGTCTCGGGGTCATCAATCAAACCCAGAGCCTTGCTGGGCTGAAAACTCTGCTTATACATTATTCACATGCTGCACCATACATTCCCAAAAGGCAAACAATTAAAATAGAAAACACAAAGGATGGCAGGGGACAGAAACAATGTCATCTTCAGATTACAAGACAGCAATCTGCAGGAGGAGTTAGGAGGAAGAGCAAGCAGATGAGTGGAAGAGCTGACAACACATCCAAGTCTCTCTGCTGGTTAAGGAGAGCAGGGAACAGATCCAACAACAAAACACATCCACAGGTGAGCTCTCATCTCTTCTTCATGTCAGCTAGATAGATGGATGATTTCTATCCAGCATCGCAGCAAACTATCCCCAAATACTTCTAAAATAGAAGAAAAATGCTATTTTAAAAGAATCAAACACAAACACAGCTGCTTGAGCACTGTCTGGTCCATTTAACTCAAAGCTTTGTCCATGCTGTGGAAAGCAAACCCATCTGTCACCCCTCTCACTGTGTGACACGGAGGCCTCTCCCAGCCCCCCAAGAGCTGCCAGGCAGCTGCAAACTGCAGAAAAGGGTCTTGAGACAAACCAGTGATTTTGGACTTCTCAGGGTTTTGGTGCATTGTATTAGAGGATGGACCTCAGCATCAACACCACAAAGCAATGCAAACACCTGAAGGAGGCTGCACTCACAGGCCCCAAGAGCTCCTGAAAACTGAGGTTGGGAGCAGGTTTAAAACCTCTCTTCCTGCTTTGTTCATTAGGCAAGTGCAATAGCTTTTACCATGTGTCCAAACTGATCTGCAGGGGACTGATTTGAGGAAGCAGGAGTCATTTTTTGCTGGTGTTTGGCTTTCAAGATCATCCAGGGGCTGGATATTCCTCCCCTGGGACCTGAGTGTGGTACAACACTTGCCTTGCTGGGGAATGTACCCATGTATTGGTGTCCCCTCTGTGCCCACACACGTCTTCCAGACATTCTCACATTCCCTGGTAATAAAAGGAAGCATGTGTAGCCTACAGGATTACACAGAAGAGATTGATCCTTCAGCCTGAGCTCCAAACCAAGCCTCCAGGGTAGTGAGGAGCTCCAGTGCTGTGAGTGGAGGTGGATCCAGGGTCACTTCACAACCCTCAGTAATGAGCTGTTCTGTCCCAGCACTGATATGAGGGGGTGGGGTCCAGATTAACATTACAATTATTATTACAATTAATATTAACACTACAATTTGCTCACCACGGGTTTATATCCACAAAGTATGAATTTTTTCCCCTCTCCTCAGCAGCTGAAGAACGTGAAGGTCAGACTGAAGCAGCTCTGACTTGCTGCTCCACTCACACTCCTCTGCCTGAGAGTCCCAGTGCAGAAGGTCAGAAGTCTGGGAGAACAATGTGCTTCCCTGCAGCTGTGGTCAGGACTGCTGTGTTTAAAGGTTACAGTGATTAAGCACTGTGATTAATTTAGTCTCAGCAGAATCAATTCCACTCAACTACTAATCTAATTTACATACTGGAGAGGACTCTGCTCTTCCCTGGCCAGCGTGGGTTTGAATTCAGATTCATTTTTCCCTAAGAAGGATGTTTTGAGGGATCACACTGCAATTAGCAAATGTTTTGACACAGCTAATGGGAGAGTTCTGCCTGTGTGTCACTGCTTCCTGTCATCTGCCCTTTCCAAAACCATCTCCAGCTCCCAAACCCTTGAGTGTGAATCTGTATTAAAGGGTCACCTGCAGAGGATCCTGTGGGGTGTAACTGCACCATGGCAGGGAAACCAACACACACCATTTCTTCCCAAAATGTCTTGCACAGCATCCAAAGCAGCATGGGAGCAGGTCAAGGGAGGGGATTCCCCCCTCTATCCTGTACTTGTGAGACCCCACCTGGAGCACTGTGTCCTCAGCACAGGAGGGACATGGAGCTGCTGCAGAGAGTGCAGAGGAGGCCACAGAGATGCTCCAAGGGCTGGAGCCCCTCTGCTACAGGGGAAAGGCTGGGGGTGTTCAGCCTGGAGCCGGGAAGGCTCCAGTGAGACCTTAGAGCCCCTTGCAGAGCCTAAAGGGGCTCCAAGACACCTGAGAGGGACTCGGGACACGGGACTGGAGGGACAGGACACAGGGAATGGCTTCCCATTGCCAGAGGGCAGGGAGAGATGGGATATTGGGAAGACATTCTTGGCTGTGAGGGTGGTGGGCCTTGACACAAGCTCCCCAGAGAAGCTTTGGCTGCCCCATCTCTAGAAATGTTGGACAGGGCCTGGAGCAACCTGGGATAGTGGAAGGTGTGCCTGTCCATGACAGGGGGGTGGAATGAGATGATCTTTAAAGTCCCTTCCAACTCAAACTACTCTGGGATTTTTCCCCAATTGGGGAGGATCACTCTGAAGAGATCTATTCCTAAAAAACAAAACAGATCTGTCAGACTCAAAAAAGTGATGGAGATTACACAGGGGTTGCACAAGCAGTAAATGCAGGACAAGTGTAGGCAGATGGGTGTATTAAAGCAGGATTCTGGTAGCCACAGCGAGGAAGAAGGGATACATAATGAATTCCTATTAAAAACAAACCATGGGACTCTACATGTCAGGATGTATTGAGTAATAGGCAAATTATATAAAAATCATTATCTATTCTGAAAAATCACAGTCTAAGTTGGATATGACTGCAAGACAAATTTCAATGCCACTCAAGCAAACATTTAAGTTGAAACATCTACAGCTCTCAGGAATGGCAGAGACACATGATCTTGAGAGAAACCTCATTCAGGAGACAAAACAAAGAAATTACTTCAACATCTACTTTTCGGTCAGTGTATGACTGGAAGTCACTGGAACTATCTGCTAATTGAATACTCATTTCCAAAATTTATCATGAACTTAATCTCTTCAGGGACATACAGGAATGGGTGAAAATCACATGAGCACCTCCTCTGAACAGACCAAGAGGAGAAAATGATTGCTCCCTAAACCTAAAATGGATTTGCTCCACAACAACTGATCTACCATTGGGATACCTGCAGCCAGCATAACCTGAACCCTCACAAAACGCCCCTGCTGAGCCATCTTTACTGTTACCTCCTTCACCTTACTGCAGAAATATCTTAAATTATAGATACATCACAGAAATCTGATCTGCGACGCCCCCGGCACATCCCCATCCCCATCACGTCCGGCTGCCTTTCAGCTCCCGTGTTCTGTCAATACCTGCCCAGCACAGCTTCAAATATTTAGCTTAACTTGATCTTCCAAGCTGCGGGAGAGAAAAGGCAGAGTCTCCTAACACCATTTGCTGAGCAAACAATTGATCCCGGCAGAGGAGGCGGCGGAGCCCGTGCCCCGCGGCCGCGTCCCGTGTGACAGACACCGCAGTGACAGCTCTGCTCGGCCACCCCGGCAGTTGGCAGGCAGGGTGACAGCTCCTCTGATTCCTTCATCAACTGATGTGACTGAGTGACCTTTTCCAGTCTCAGCAGCTGCCTCCCTTCTTTATTCAATCATAGCAGAAAATAAGTCCCTTTGGGGAAATCCTGCCCTTTCCGTAATTTTCAATGACCGCAATTGTCATTAGGCTTGTTCGCTAAATAGGCTCCTGAGTGGTATTTGGCAAGAGCATGAGGCTCGTGTGCATCCTATGGGAAACCCGGGTTCTCCTTTGAAACACTTGGAAGTGCTCAAGAATTCCTCGTTACTATTCCCACTTGCCTGCACTCAATGGGGTTTTCATGACAGTTGGGTCGGGAATGTTCCCACTTACCTCCAGAAGGAAGAAACTGGAGCAACACGAAAAACTGAATGTAGTTGTGCAGTTCACAGAATCAATCACAGAATCAATCACAGAATCCCAGGATGTGCTGAGCTGGAAGGGCCCCCCAAGGATCCTGGAGTCCAACCCTGAGCCCTGCACAGCCCCATCCCCAAGAGTCCCCCCTGTGCCCAGAGGATCATCCCAGCCCTCCTGGAGCTCTGGCAGCCTTGGGGCTGTCCCCACTGCCCTGGGGAGCCTGGGCAGTGCCCACCCCCCCTGTGGGCAAAGCACAACCTGGGGCTGAGCTCCCACCTCCCCCTGCCCTGACACAACTCCAGCCATTCCCTGGCTCCTGGCCCTGGTCCCCCAGAGCAGAGCTCAGGCCCTGCCCCTCCTCTTCCTCTAATGAGGATGGTGGGAAAAGAGAAATGCCCTTAAATAAAGGTTCAAAGGTTGGACTCGATGATCTCAGAGGTCTTTTCTAACCCAGTTGATTCTGTGATAGCAGTGACAGAGTAAGAGTGTTCTAAGTAGCTTTGCCATGAGCCTGCTTTACATCCCTGCTTATTTTCCAGGCTCACTGTGGCTGCAGACACGGTGACACTGCCACTGCTTCATTGCTCCCTGGCCATCAGAGAAGGCAAATCAAATAAAAAAAATAATAAACCAAAAGTTTCATCATGAGCAGTCTGTTTGGAATTGCAATAACTCTGCTCTGGCTCTGCTTTGCTCCTGCTTTCCGCATACATTTGAGCAATTCAGTTTTACAGGCACAAATGTTCAGGAAAAGTGAATTTCAAAGTTGCTCCCAGTATTAACAGAATCATTATTTAAATCCTCAGAATTACTTTTGCTGAGAAATCACATCTACACAGCTAATAGCAACATAGATTTATTTTTGGCACAAAGACTGCCTGTCTTTAGGCATTACACTGGCTTCCACTTCATGAGACCCTTCCACCTAAAATAAATTGCAATAAGCTTCCTCAGGGCTGTCTCATATGCTGTGCTTGTATAATGCCTGCACAATCACAGAGCTGTCTGTCAGAGCTTCTACATGACAACACACCTAACACGACAAGTGAAATTTTAATATTTGTGATAAACCCACAGATTAAAAGAAATTATTTATAAGACAGGAAATTCAAGCAACACAGAGGAAAACATAATCTCTTTGTATATACTCAGGCTAATAGAAAAAAAAATAGGCTAAAATAATTTAATATGTTCTTCCTGTAAATCATTTACTGCACTCTGGCAGAAAAAGGTAATGTGGGAGCAGAGCAGGCAATTGCAGCAGGAATGAGATGGAAGATCACGACGGTGGAGAGAGAGGAGCCCAAGTAACATGCAGGGCCCAAAGCACACTCAGTCATTACTCTGAACATTACTCAGTTTCAGGTGCCCCAAGGAATTCAATCTACTTTCTGCTGAAAGCTGGTTTCCAACAGCATGATCTGCATTCAATAAACACATTTCCTCCTGTGCCCTTGACATGATACTGGGAAATGGTCCCCAGTGCCCACCCGGGCCGTGGGCTGGGCTGGGTTTGGGGTTAAGCTTGTTCAGTGTCATTTCTGCCCCAACACAGAACTGTCTGAACCATCAGGTTGTTTCACAGGACAACAGATTGAAGCTTCAGGGGCCCAAGTGAGAGGAGCTGGGAGATGAACTGTGCTGGCACTCGGGAGGAAAAGCAGATGAGAATTTCCCAGCACACAAAGGGCTGGCAGTGCCCTGTGACCCCTGGCACCTCTGCTACACCTTGCCATTATTGAGGGATTACAGCACCTTCTGTACAACTGCTGAGCCTGCCAAGTCCCACGACTGCTAACCAAAATCCCACACAAGCTGCTAAAATCTTCAGGGGGTTTTACAAGACAAATTTCAATAATCCCTTTAAGTGCTTCTTTAGAATCAAGCAGGAATTTGCCAAATCCAGGGTAGCTTATTCTTCTTAAATTCATAACACAGCTAACTAGTGCTACGTGTCTTGCTCTGAGTGCTCACTTGAATAAATGCTGCAGAGTTTTAATATTCCCAAACTACTTGATGTAAGAAACATGGGATCGAAGATACCATGAATGGCACTGTACTTCCTGACTTTGATCAAAACAGAAAAAAACAAGGATATTGATGAACAAGGATTACACTCAAATTCAGTGTTCCCACCTCCTCATGGAAACCATTAGCACTTATTAACTTTGCAGAGCAGAAAAGTCTAGAAATACCAGAAATCCGTGAGGTGAATATTTTTCCTCTAATTCTATCCCAAATTAAGAAATGCAAGAGGAGGGGCAAAAGGAAAATACTGTTTCATCAGGCACCAGGAGGAATATTGAACAGATGAATAGCAAGTAGAGACCCAGAAAAATAAGGTGGAGCAAAAGGGAGGCAAGGAAACAAAAAAAAAGAAAATGAAAACTAGCTGATGCAAAGAGAATTAAATATTTGAAGATGAAAGAATGTTAAAAGAAAGTGGTTGCAAGAAAATAGCTGCAAAAAAGAGGCAGGAAAGACAGATCAACAGAAGTATTAAATGGGTATCAACAAAAGCAGGGAATGGAAGCAGCAGAATGTGGAGAACTCACTCCCAATGACCAAAGGCCAGTCAGCTTTGGCTGCCACTTCCCAAAGTGATGATACACCTCTGAGGAACAAACAGTGCTTAAACACAGGGACTGACAGACCCCTGGGGACTGGAAATCCCTTCTCTAATACCAGCCACACCAACCTCTCCCATCCACATCCCTTTGACAAGGATTTGGAGTCACACTGCACCTCCTGGGACACGGGAATCAATGTTCCCCTGTACCCCAAACCTGAGAGCACATAACTCTGTGTGCCCTCCCTCCTCAGAGCTGCCTCCTCTGCCCCACTGCCCACACACACACCTGCATTTCAGACAGCAGGAGGCAAACAGGGCCCAACCTTTGAAGTCAAGTGCAGAATAATTTATAGCACAGATCTATATTTCTTTGAGAATGAAGTTTGATTTAGGGTAGTGGTACAGGCCTTAATCTAGACATTGAATCCCCACTAGGAGACCTTGATAGGAACTGCCCCCCCTCACCCACCACTGCAGAAATCCTACATGTAGAAATTTTCCATTTGCCCTCTGGATACACCTTGCCCAACTCACTATTTCCACCCTGCCTGCACTTACAGAAAGAGCTGGGATTGGAATCTGCCTCCCCTATCACACTGTCAACACATGAGAAAAAACAGAAAAGGGGAACAGGATCACAAAAAAAATCCCTAAACAAACAAAAACAAACAAAAGACCCCTCCCAACCCAAAAAAACCCAAAACATAAGGAGGGAGCCCTGTGGGTCCCTTAAGAAGCCAAACACAGTCATGGTCCAGAGGTGGGAAGCAAAGAGGATGTTTCAGAGTGCTCCAGCTTTGAGCTCTGCAATAACATCGTGAACTTGACCCTGCAGGGTTCCCAGAGCTCTGGTTTTCCTGCTGACAGCTGGAGATGGCAGCACTGGTGGCTGAGCTGGGAAAATGTCTCCAAGTCAGAGACAAACAGAAAACATACAGTGAGCCCCGTGGTGTCACTTTTATAAGTCACTTTTCTGACAGCAGCCACACTCTCATACATGGCACTGGGAGTAAACAAAACAGAGCAAATGTTTTCTGGCTGTGGAAGGAGGATGCTCTTTTCAGCACAAACACAAAGCAAAGGCAAACAAAGAGCAGAAAACAGGATGGCTCATTACTACCCGTCTTCTTCCAATTATGCCTATTACTCTAGAGGTGACAGGACCAATAAATGTGCAGCATGGTGCCAATAAAAAAATACATATTCACTGTCTGGCAGTATTTCCTGAGAGCAATATAGAAAAATCCAAAGTACCATGAAATAAACACCACTCATAGAAAAAATGGGCTCAACCCCATAAATCACAGATTCCATCAGCAAAAGGACATTGCCATCATATCCATTATGTTAATTATGTGTATTGATACCTGCAAAACTAGGCTGCTAGGATTCCATTTCCAGTTTAAAATGCATTTTAATGCATTATTCCCTTGTCAAGGAAGTTTCTATGATGCTCCACAACAAAGGAACAAATTTCAATCTCTGACTTAAAGTGTGAAAATCCCAGAATGGTTTGGGTTGGAAGGGAGCTTAAAGCTCAGCCAGTTCTACCCCCTGCCATGGGCAGGGACACCTCCCACTATCCCAGGCTGCTCCAACCTGGCCTTGGACACTTCCAGGAATGGGGCAGCCACAGCTTCTCTGGGCACCCTGTGCCAGGGCCTCCCCACCCTCCCAGGGAAGGGATTCTTCCCCAAATCCCATTTAATCCTGATCTGTCAGTTTGAAGCCATTCCCCCTTGCTCCAGGCCCCTGTAAACAGTCTCTCCCCATCTTTCTTGCAGGCTCCCTCCAGGCACTGGAAGGTCACAATTTGATCAGCCCAAAGCTTCTCTTCTCCAGGGAGAACAATCCCAGTTCTCCCAGCCTTTCCCCACAGCAGAGCTGCTCCATCCCCTTGATCATCTTGGTGCCTCCTCTGGACTCTCTCCAGCAGCTCCATGTCCTTCCTGTGCCAGATCCCAGGGCTGGAGCAGCTCTGCAGGTGGGGTCTCACCTGAGGGACAGAGGGGCAGAATCCCCTTCCTCGAATGGACAGGGACACACTTGCAGCACCTCTCAACCCCCACTCAGGCCTGGCTTGCTCAGCATTAATTAACCTTATTAACTCTTCCCTCCTTTGCCATACCTTTGATTTGCACTGTGCTCACACTCTAACCCTGTGAGGTGGAACTGAGGAGCCAAGTTTGTTAAAACCACACCAAGGGCTTGTCTTCACTTTGCTCCTCATGGATTAACTCAGACTGCTGTGCCAGTCTGTGGGAATGGCTGGGATGGGAACTCCTTGTTTGCAGCTTCAAGACCTCCAGGTATGCCCAGAAAGCCTTGAAAGCTTTTAATCCTTAGCATTAACAGAACCATCTGAAGGGCAATGTTCCAACACTGGAAAGCAGGTGGGAATCAAAGGGAATAAAACAATTATGAGCCATTTTATGAGATACAGAAGTAACTTCCACTCCATCCCACATGTAGTTGTAATTGCACTGGAATTATTTTAAGAGGGCAGGTTTGTGTTCCAGGAATACAAAGCACAAACATACTTTTGTACTTCAGTACCACTTGGAAGGGGACAAACCCCCCTCCACTAACTGTACAGTTGCACTAAATTCACACAAACAGAGGAGTCCTACAAAATCACAGCTGATATTCTGGAATCCCTTAGACAGGAATACAGGAGGCTTCTGGAAACATTTGTAACTCAAGCTCCACAGTGTATTTTCAAAACATGTCAGAACACAAGAGGAGGATTAAGTTCCTTATACTGCCACCTCCTCCTCCCTCGTACAGGGATGACACTGCTAACAGGATAAAGTGAGTGACAGGGTTATATGATCATTACATAAAGGTAGTACACATGCAAAATCCTCAGAACATGGGAAAAAAATTATCAAAGAGGTTGCACCATCTGTCTGTGGAGAAAAAAACAACAGCTGGTGCAAGGAGCTGCAAGATGCCAGCCTTGAGAGTGACAAGATGGGAAATGACAGGAAACAGCTTTTCACTCTTCCAACAGCAAAAGAAACGTACAGCCCGTGTTCTCGTGTTTGAAAACCTCCAGATGCTGCCCTCTTCTCACATTTCCATATCTTTGTTCATGCAACATCTGAAAGCTTTTCTATTTTTATAGAGGGAGGGGAAGAAAGCACAAAGCCATCAAATGTATATATATTTTTTTTCCTTGTGAGAGAGGATGTTGAATGAATTTTAATCATGATCATAAGAAAAAAGAAAAATCAGCAGTATTTGATGTGAGAAACCTTTGAAACTTTCTTCTTCTCAGAAGAAATTGCACTGTTTGGCCTCTAGAAAGGTTGTGTATGATAAATATTAGCTTATTCCGAGACTGATTAGGCCTTTAGATTGATGCAAGACAATGCTAAGGGTCACCATAAATCAGAAAATCACAGAATCACAAAATGGATTGGGCTGGAAAGGACCTTACAGATCATCCAGGTCCAACATGCTGCCAAGGGCAGGGACACTTTCCACTAGACCTGATGGGAACAGGCTTCCCATGGACGGCACCACCCCTCGTGCCAGGGTTTCCAAACATCTCAGGCCCCAGACACGGCCCCTGGGCCCAACCTCCCCTCTTTCTGCAAAGGTTTTGATAAGACTGCGACACCAGGCTGCATGTTCAAGGAAAAGAACCCACTGAAAACCATCCCACAGAATCCAGCGAGTGCAGTGTCACAGCAGGGCCGGGACCGGGCCCAGGATCCCGGGAACTGCCCTTCAAATCCAACCCCTGTGACCCCACAAAGTGCATGGGACTGACACTGACACACACTTTGCAATGGACTGGGTAACACTGCACTGGACTGGGTAACACTGCACAATGGACTGGGTAACACTGCAATGGACTGGGTAACACTGCACTGGACTGGGTAACACTGCACTGGACTGGGTAACACTGCAATGGACTGGGTAACACTGCACTGGACTGGGTAACACTGCACTGGACTGGGTAACACTGCACTGGACTGGGTAACACTGCACTGGACTGGGTAACACTGCACTGGACTGGGTAACACTTTACAATGGACTGGGTAACACTTTACAATGGAATGGGTAACACTGCAATGGAATGGGTAACACTGCACTGGACTGGGTAACACTTTACAATGGACTGGATAACACTTTACAATGGAATGGATAACACTTTACAGTGGAATGGGTAACACTTTGCAATGCCCCAGGAAGAAAGGGTCTTGCTATGGGGTGGGACCTGAAGGCAGAGGCCTACAGTGTGCATCCTGTGTGGATGGAGCAGGGTGTTCCCAGCACAAAGCTCAAGGAAAGCTCAGCCTGAGGACAACACTGATCTGCAGATCAGGGGATGGATCTAGCCAGCCTGAGGCTGATGATTTCTACCTCCCCAGACAGATTAGTCCTTAGTTCATCCAAGTGTTTTGCAGCAGGGAGATAAACTAGGATTAATCAGAGCAGAGGGAAGTGAGCAAAAGGAAAGGCATCTACCCATAGCAAAGCAATATCCTGATGCCAGATCTCAGCAGGAATCACATCTTCATCTTAACAAGCACCCTGGAAGGCCACTCAGTGGCTGACTCTGGGGTTCACCTTTCACCCTTCATCAACAAAATGCTGCCTTCCTGATGTTTTTTCTATCCCAATAGAAATCAGAGATCACTGCTGAGATTTTGGGTTATTGCATGAAAAAAGGCCTTATTAGAGTCCAGACTAAAACTGCAATGCACAGATAACTGAGATAACAGCCCAAATGCTGGGGGGAAATCCAGGTGGAACAGGTTCAAGATACTGCTCAAGGTTAGGCAGGAGGGGTGTGGAAGAGGCAGAGAACCAGTTTTATTTTCATTATCTGAGCCTTGAGCCTTTTCCAGCTAATCCTTCACACTGCAGCAGTTGGGTCTTTTGAGCCAGGAGCAAGGTCCTGAAAGCCATCTTCTCATGGCACGAGCACCAGCCCACACAGAGCAAGTGGAATCCTAAAAAAAAACACTTTAAGCATCATCAGGCAAGCCAGCTTAGAGAGAATTTACTAGCTACTGTTTATTTCTACCTTTGATTCTCTTCATGGTCTCTACAGATCAGAGTACTTAGAAAACATAATTATTTTAATTAGGAGTAATTCAATTAGAATATCTCATTGCCAATAACAACTTTGCTAATAAGAAATGAACACACTTGACTTTTTTTTTTTTAATCTTACCTTTAGGGACTCTCTGAACACTTTCCCAGATGTGGAAATACTGCTTTGATGTTGCATGTCTAATTCTTTTCTCCTGTAGGGTCTGATTCAGTGTACACTTAAGTCCATTTCAGTCTTTTCTTTGCTTCCAGAGGGCACTGGGCTGTGCTTTTCCACACTGCTTCATGCCAGGAGGGATATGCACTGGAACTCCAGTGCACAAGAACAGCAAAACCAGCACCTTGTCTATGGCAATGGTGATGCCAAGCAGGTCTGGTCTGGTCACCCTGTGGTGGTGCTTTGCTGGGGGGTCTTTGCCAAGACTTTCAGCCCAGGATTGCACTTCAGGCCTCTCCAATGAGTCCATTATGAGTGGCAAGAGTAACAACAATATTTCTCTCTACCAGCACAAGCCAGGCCAGTTTGGGCACATGAATTCTGCAGGATGCAATCCCTGTGCACAATGTTTGCTAAAAGGATACAAGTCATGGAAGTGACCCGAGCACTGCTGGAGTCACAGGGCTCCTCTGCACCCTCTCACTGGGGCACTCTGGCTGTTCTGGCACTCTGGGAACCAGCTCCCAGCACACAGGTACCTCCCAGTGACACACATCAACCCATGGCTCCCCCAGTTGGTGCTGGCAATTCCCACTGCCAGGGTGCTGTGGGCACAGGTACAGCTGGGATGTCCTTCCCCCTGCTCACCCTGGGCCACTGCAGGCTGGTGGGAACCACAGCACTGGGAATCAGCCAAGGAGGCAGCAATTTAAGATCTGTGCTCACATGTTTGTATGCCCTTAACATCAACAGAAATCACACAGATGTAGAACATTTTACTATTTCTAACCGTTTTCCCTCTGATCCAACCAGCAGGACTGTGAGAAACTTGCCTTGGCAAGCAGAGATCAGTTGAGCTGTGGACAATTAGCTGCTTCACCCAGTTCATGCTCATCCTCTTAACCAGCAGCCAAAGAATATCTGAATGCTGATGTAGCTCTGCCTGAGCTGTGATACTCTCCTAGCACAGGACAGCTTGTTTTAGTTTGTATCGAACAATAAAGGCTCTTGTTATCCAAGGGTGGTACTTGAAAGAGTATCTGCAAGAACAGATCTCATTATTTTAATTAAAAGCTTCCACGTATTATTTTCTAAGCTAACAAATATGGCCATAGTTGTAATTACAGAATCACCAAATATAGTCTCAAGATCTTGCTAATAATGATATCCTTTTTAAAATCTCATAATCTTAAAAAAATGCTGTAATTAAGTCACCAAGCAACTATATTTGTCTCCATGAAATAAAGCCAAATCTACAGATAATTGCAAATAACTCATTTCCCAGTGGATTAATTTTTTTGTGTGCCAATTAGGCTCACAAATCTCAAGCTGTCACCTTCATCTCCAGACATGCAGCCAGCTGAGAGCACAGCTATAAACAAAACAGCCTGAGTGCCTCTTGTTCCCTGAGTAAGAAAGAAAATGAAGTTACCAACCCACGTTTGTAGATGTCAGCCCCCCGAGAACTGAAAAGGAGGAAAATAATCCTTGGATGTAAGACAATTAAAATACTTCATTGAGCTTTGGAGAAGAGTGTTCTGGGAAAGCTCCTGAGAAGCTTCTGTGGTTGTGGTTCTTGGAGTTAGAGCTGCCTCGTGACCCAAACCCTCACACAACCCACAGCCACATCCCCAGCCAGGGATGGTTTTCCCTCTAAAATGTCCCAAGTCGTGGGAGCCCTTTTGAATGACACGTGCACCATTCGTGTCTGTCACAGCCCCATCCAACTGCTCCTGAGGGCTCCTGGGGAAAGGAGCCTTGGCCAAAGCAGGGAACTGGCAGGAGCAGCAGCTGGAGGAGCTGCACTTGACGCCTCTGCCAGGGAGTCCCTTTGGAAGGGACTGGTGCAAAGCTGCTGCTGAAACCCCCGTGCTCAGGCCCCTGCACAGCACCTCAGGCAGTCCCTCCCTGTGGCCTTTCCTCTCCCACAGTGTCCACCAAACACGGTTCTGTGAGCTGCTTCCACCTGCTCAGGGAGTATTTAGGAACAGCTGGAAACAACCATTTCAGCTGAGTGATTCCTTCAGAACATGGAGACAAGTCTGAGCAATTGTCCCAGTCATATCAAAGAAGCAGCTTTGTCACCTAAGTAATTCACCTAAGAAATTTGCAGTACTTATTTGGATTCAAGGCATTCCCTTTGCCTGGCCCTGCTGCTGCTGAACCTCCTGCTCTGACATGCAACCTGCCCAACAGCTCAAAGGAACTGCCCAGAAGCACAAATTCAGGGTATCTGAGAGATTACACACTCACAGAAAAAAGGGAACAGTTCTATTACTAAAGTCTCAATTTCAAAAAATGATGACATACAATTCACAAAACTTTAAATGAAGTTGAACCATCAGGATGTGAGCTGGTGGCCCAGGCTGAACCCCCCTTACTCCAACATCTGCTCCTTGGCCAGTGTGTTCTCCTGGACAGGTGGCCCAAAGCCTTGAACCTAAAAATGGGTGTATGGGAGCCTGGGCTGATGGGTCCCAAGGGTTCCTTTGACTCAATTTGTCATTCCCTGGAGTGAAGATTGAATGGTTCCTCCCCAAATTCCCCTGCCTAATAAATAACTAAAGCATTTCCCCTCAACACTATCACTGTTCCCATCCTCAAGTTATTACCCAAGACTCCCTTCACCCCCTGCAACTTAAGTCTTTTCCCATTCCTTTCAAAAATTCCCTGACTTGACGCTTGCAGGGGAAGAGTGTGCCCAGTTTTTTAAAATTTGTTTCTCTATCTACAACACCCAACTTTTCCATCCTTACAACTATTGACCACCCTTTGCACACCCAGCTGGGTGCACATCACCATAAACCAGGGCACTATAAATATTGCTGTAATTGTGGCCCTGTGTTTGGTTTGGAAAGGGAAGGGGCAGATTCAGGGGGAGATCTGCACTTAAACGACTCAAAGATTGCAGAAAGAACAAATAAATCCTGTGCAAAGTAAAAGTGCTGACATGGGTCATCTATACCCATAACCAAGGTTTCAGAAATGCTCTTGCCCTGCAGCCATAAATCACGAGAGGTACATCTCCAACACATTTCTGAAACCCTGGCCACAAAGTGCCTTTGTAAAGATGCAAACAACAGTCTGAAAGGCACGTTCTCCCTTTTGTCAGCATCGTTGTAGGAAAAAAAAACCAACCACAAGGTGTTTGTAACAAAACACTCTGATAGTCAGGTAAATACTTCATTTTTTCCCTTCCTGAATTTAACAAAAGCCTGGATTTACCACTCATATTAAACGGTGTGCAGCAAAGCATTAAGTCTGTATTCAACAAGTTTAATTACTGTGTAAATGAAAGAAATTATTATTCATTCATGACATTTATTTCAGTTCCACTGCCTTTATAAAACTAGGTTTGGGGGTGCAGGGGGAGGAGGAGGCTGGGTACATAATTACTACTATATTTCTTTGCCAAACATTAGTGAACTTAAACAAAAAGTGCTTGTTTTCGCTGAAGAGGAAAAAGCACATGAGCTCTCAATGATGGATCTTAAGGACGCCCACGGCCCTGGCACGGTGCCAGGCTCTGATAGGTACACCAGTATTTGGGAGGCTGATAACAGAGAGCTCATTGAAGGCCCAAGAGGAGCTCAGGACTCTGGAGGGTCAAAAGCCACCCAAACGATGGGAACCATCCAAGGCAGCAGCCCCTGGAGAGACGGGAGCCACTGTGCACCATGAGAGAGACACGGGCAGCTGCTGCCACCGGGGCCTATCCAACAATGCATCCTTTCTCGGGCATTTGCACAGGGCTTAAACTTCAAACAAAGGAAAGGGAAAATAAAAACCTCTGAGCTGATTCAGAGCAGGCATTTCTGGAAGGCTGAGGAAGGCGAGGGAGAGGCTGCAAAAGGAGGGGACACGCACAGGAGCAGTAAATCTGTCACACTCTGTCTGCCTCATCCTGCACGTTGTGTTCATCCCAGGAGAGTAGGTGTTACCTGCTCTGATCCACCCAAAACCTTTGAGCTTTCTGGAGAGTGCTGTAAACAAATCCTAGCAACTAATCAAAACAGATCTTCCAAGAAATATGCTTTTCATGGAAGAAGTGATTCCTGTACTTTCCTAGTCCTCCAGCATTAATCACCACATTACAGAAGTGATTATGCTCTGGCAGAAGTGGCCTCGGTTTACTTTAAGGAAGGAAAAGAAAAAAAAAAAGACAAATCAACACTGGGCCACCCAAGTTGTAGGTAAGACATTACAGCTGATGCATTTAGCTAAGTGGAAGGAGCAGGAATGATCCTGAAGGTCAGTCTAAGTAGGGGAGTGACTGCAGTGATGTTTCATATCCACATGTAGACATTCCATTTCTCCCCTTGCGCCAGCCAGAAAATAGATCCTTTTTAAGAGAAACTCTACAAACTGCCATGGCTGCCAACCTCTGAAAGCCTAGGAAGTATGTACACTCAGCTGAGGGAATAAAAATTAGTAATTTTTTGCCTTTCAGAGTAATACACATCAGAGTCTGTTCTGATCTCACTCCCAATTCAAAATGAGTTGCTCTGGAGTTTATTCCCAATTCCTTGCTGAAACCTAATCAAGCCAAGTGGAGCAAGCCATAATCCAAGCACAATTCAATGAACTGCACCCATTAAGAAGGCTATTAAAGCTGGTTCTCAGGGTTTAAAGCAGGAGAAGATTTAAGGTGGAGAAGAGATTATCTCACATCTGCCTCCATGACCTCCCTCTGCTGGCACCAGAGCTGCCAGGCTCAGAGGGACCAGCTGCCAGAAGGGGTGGATTTGAGACACTGACCTATTCTCTCACGTTCTACACACCACTTACAGCACCACTGACTTTTTGTGCCCACACACTGCATCTGTATCACCTCAAATGCCTGAGGCAGTGGAAATTTAAGGCTCAGAGCTCCCACCCTACTGTTTTGGTTGCTGTCCTTTCCATGGCTCTGGAGCAGCTCTGCCCCATGAACCTGCTACAGCCTGATCCTCCCTCCTGATTAGACCAGAGGGTTTGAGACACAAAGCACTATCTCGTGCCAAAACCTGATTACTGCTGTACCCTAACAACCCCAGTGATAACAGGGAGGTAATTACACCTAGAAATAGGTTACACAGCACAGCCACACCAAAGCCAAGGGCTTCAGCCAAGTCTGCACAACAATATCTGCACTTACTTTTTCACTGTTGCTTAAAATAATCGCTGAATTTATGCCACTAGTAACAGGAGACCAACAGCCACGTCATCTTTGGACTTTTCAACATCACTGAGAGCTGAGAACAAAGAGGGGAGGACTCCTTGCACCCTCCACCAGCACAGCTCACCCATGGCCAGGCACCTCTGGTCTGTGCTGGGGGAAAGAGCAGCTCCCACCAGGGACAAAGGGGCTCTGGGGCTGTGCAGGAGCTGAGGAGGCACTGCCCCATCCAGCCCACAGACCAGGGGCTGAGGAGTGGCTGCCACAGGAGCAGCAGGAGGGAAGAGAGGTGTGTTAGATACATCACCAGTCCCTTCTGTCCCGGGTGCCTGGACAGGAGCAGCAGGACTCAAACCAGCTCTTCAGGGCAGACACTTCTTTGCCACACTGCACCCAGCATGGCTCTGCCCATACCACTGACCTGATCTCAGCCACTCAGAAGTTTTCAGCTGCCTACAGAAAGGAACAAGCACAGAAAAGGGGTGAGGGATCCTTTTGGCTCATCTGCCATGTGAAGCAGTAACTTCAACATCATTCAGGAGTTAAAAGGGCAGGAAAAATTTGTTACCTTGATAGTAACAGAGTGGCAATTTTTTGTATTACTATTTCTTGCCTTGTAGCCCTGAGTTTCTGTGCTTATTGATGCAGGATCCTGCCTGACAACAGAGACTTTCTCACAGAGGGCACCAATATTGCCCAAAATGGGGCAAGAGCTCGGTGAACATTCCATGGGGAAGAGCAAACTTCACCAACACAGGCACTCACAGGCAGTGGCCAACCTGCCTGGAAAGCTCACTCAGGCTGTCATGAGGCATTTCCACAGCCAGCTGAGATGCATGAACAATTCATATAAGGCAACACCAAAAATAAAGCTAATTACTTTAGGCTTATTGTAAGAGAGATCTTTTTCTACAGGCAACTTTGCAAGGTCACCTTTCCCGTTTTAGTCTCTCTTTTTTTTCTTCTTTTTTCTTTTTTTTAAAATAAATGACATTGAATTGTTTTAAAAGCTTATCTAATTCCACCTCAGGGCAGGAAGGAGTTAAGACCTTAAAAAATACATAGAGATGAATAGAAAGCCAGGCTTGTAAGGCAATGTTTTAAAAAAGGAAAGGGGGAAAAAAGTATTTTCTTACAGTCAAAACAGAAGCACAACCCCAGTGTTTAAGGTCACTTCCTCTCCTCCCAGGGCCGGGAGCAATGCTGTCAATCAGCTCGGTGTGCTGGGAGTCTCTGCTCACAGAGTGGCACAGCACGAGAGTAACATTTACCCACTGGGAAGGGGGGATGGATTCAATTGATTCCAAAGGTCCTTTGGGAAAGATGGAGCCTCTGGTTTATTAGCACTGACATTCAGCTCTCGGAGTAGCAGGCTGATAGCTATTTAATTTAATACCATTTTCCAGTAGGGAAATCTGTTTGTCAGTCTTGCCAGGGCAGCTCAGAGAGCCCTGACCCTGCCTGGTGGGACAGGACACCTCCAGCCCAGGCTGTGCCCACCTCAGCTGCTGGAATGTTTTCAGCTCCACTGGGAAAAGAGGGCTTTGTGCTCCAGAATACTTGCTCCTGTGTTTGATCTAGTGGAGGGGAAAAATAACAACACAACCACCACTGTGTTTCTCTTGAGAGCAGAGTCCACCTTGTACAGACACCAAGTGTGTGCCCAGTGCCCAGCCCTGACCCTCTGAAATGAAAGTCAAACCTGACCTGGCCCTATTCCAGATTCAACCTCACCTTTGCCTTCAGTTTGCAGTTTGGGCACATCCCTCAGGCTTTTACACAGGTGCTCTCACGTGCAAAAGAAGACATTTACTTCATTTCAGAAATAGATTAACTACATGACAGACTAGGGTCTTTCAGGACAAGATACAATTATTCTTTCCTTAAAAATTCATCCTCAGGTAGTGGCACTGACTTGCTGCTGTCTGGTCACCACTATGTGTGTTATGTGAGTGAACATGATGCTGGCACTGTGTGCCATGGGTGTGTGTGATCACACCAATAAACAATAAAATGAGGACAAGGTCTGGGGCAGACTCAGGAAAGCTCTGGGAGGTGAACACGGCTTTGGCTCATTAAACACACCTTAGGTAACACTTCTGCAGAGAAGCAAGTGGAGCTATAAACACCCCACACTAGATCTCCAGTCAGGCATCCAAAGATGCAAATGCATGCTTGGTGTAATATTCAATATCATGTAAAGAATCTGGGCATCTGTTTCTCACTGATCCCTTAAAGCTTAACTCATTCATCTGTCTTGTGAAGCTGCAAGGATCTGTCCACAAGCAAACATACTGATGAAGCTGCACCACAATTTTGATTTTAGCTAAACCCTAATCCAGACTAAGAAGATCTATAGAATTATACAAGAATTTGCCCATCACAAAACAGAAGGTTATCTCAGAAAAGGTACCCATGAAACTCTCAGGTTGGTTGTTTGTCTCCCAGCCTTTGCAATGCCCATGAGGCAGAGCAACACAAGCACCTACCAGAGCATCTCCAGCCAGACACATTGGCTTTCACTGTGTTGATTCTGTGAGTCAGGATTACTGAAGGAAATTAAAGCCTATTGTTATTTTCTTATATACACCTCAGTGAATTCTTCCACAGTGGGTAAATACTAAACTATGCACCAAAATCATACAGATCCAATCAGTGCTGCAGCCAAGTCTATGTTTAAACCTTGAAGTATTACATGTCTAATGTAATTATACATTAAACATACATGCAATGTTTAAACCTAAAAGTATTACATTACATGTATAAACATGCCCACACACAGACACTTCTACACAAACCTTTTGGGTTTTGACTATGGTCATGATAAAATCAGTTTGCAACTCTGCCCAGGTCAGTGCTGAGCATTGACTCTGTTCCACACAGACACCACTCTTGGATAGAAATGGTTGTGAAGACACAGGCTCTATTTTGACTTTTTCAGCTGAAGAGGATGAAAGAATTGATGTGACAGCAAAGGATATGCTGGACTTAAGAGCTCACTCATCTCCTTGTTTATTTATACCTCTGGTCTCAGAGATGCAAAGCTTTTGCAAGGCCATGTCCAGAGATGTGCTGAGTGCAGGGAGGGCAGGATGGGCACAGTCCTGGTGCTCTATGGGTGACCTGCTGTCACAGCCAGCCCTCCCTGTGCCACTGACTGGGCACTTTGGACAGCAAACCACACTTCCACCCTGTGAGACGTGCTGGTGTGTGTGTGCTCAGTGTGGAACAGCCCTGTCCCACACCAATGAAGCTCTCTGGGCAGGCCCTGGAGCCACACGGTGCCAAGTGTGGCTGCTCTGCTTTCCCAGGGTCCTGCAAGTGCTACTTGGGGTAAAAACCAACATGTACAAGTGTAAATCTGTCAGACTTGTAGTCAAGGAACATCTGTAGGTTTTGTTCATTCTCACAAAGAAGGATCACTCAGAATATTTGAACAGACACTTCTCCCTGGGGCAGAGGCAGATGAGCTCATCTGTGACCCCACAGTGGCTGAGCACCCCAGTGCCTCCAACACTGCAGATCTCATCACCCTTTGCAGATGGAGAAATTAAAAAAATGTTCCTTTTACATAGAGATGCAAGATTTCACCTGCCTATAAACAGTCTTTTAAAGGAAAAGTAACTTAGAGGCCTCACTGCCTGGGCCACTGCACCATCAAGGAAAATCATGAACCTTTAAAAATCATTCAGGCTCAGTTCTCTCCTCCCAGACCCAGGGACACTCAGGAGATGAGATCCCTAATTCAGACATATTTACATTCTTGAAGTTAGAGGACAAAGGATCCAATTCTGAGTTGCCCCATGTAAAATATCCCCATAATCAGTCCAGCCTAGAGCCAGGAGAGGTGTGGGTTTAACAAAGAGGTGTCTTTGAAAGGACTGAGTTTTTGTACTAACCCAAGTCCCGACCCCTCACAGACCTACAAGGCACAAAGAAGGCAATATAAAATCTATGGGGCACTATGCCAAGGTGTTTTTTGGAACACTTTTCAGTAAATCTAATATTTTTTAAGATTTATTAGAGATGTAGATTTATACCTTCTATTGATCTCTGAGGTGACTACTAGACGAGGTCACAAAAGCAGCATCTCTTTCAATAAAGGACCCACATCTCTCTCTATCACCTTTCTGAGGAGAAAAAATGGGGTTTTGTGCTCCTACTTTCTCTCACTGACACGCCACAGTGATATTTGAGCACTGAACGAGCCTGTTTTCTAGGACAAAACAACAAAACTTCAACCTGTACCTTGAGCCAAGGAGGGAGATGATTTTGGGTTCTCTTTGGTTTCTGCTTTTTTACACGGAAGGCCAAAAAAAAAAACGTCTGGGGAGCTGGTGAGGACACCAGCAGGAGCAGGAACCAGCAGCAAGGGTGGGCTGATGGCACCACTGCCACAAAGTGCTGCCCTGTCTCCAAGGTCTCACAGGATCCCCAGGGGCACAACCCTAACAGAACACCCAAGGCACTGACACCCACCCTCGGGGCCATCCCCAGAGGGTAAAAGCTGTTCTCTCCTCCCACCACCCACAGCCCTTATCCCTGAGAGCCCTTATCCCTGTGCCCCCAAGTGCTGCCAACCCCTGACAGGAGGAGATGCTTCCTCAGAGTGTAAGGAATACGTAACACCTCCAACGTACCAGATGGATGCATCTCTCTCCAAACTTGCCAGCCTGACCCTTTTCCATTTCAGCATCCCACTCCCATTTCCTTCCTGCTGCAGAGCACAGTTCCTTCAGAAGGGACCCCTGGATATGGAAGCAGAGACCTTCTCTGCCCACAGCAGGTGATGAACCTCAGTGACACTGAGGCCAGGAAATCCAAACCAGGTCATTACAAACTGAGGCAGAATGGAAACCAGCACGAAATTGCCTCTGAGAAGCAGCTCATTTTCTCTGTCCAGGCAGTGCTGTTAATGTATTCTAACACAGTTTCAGCTTTAACTCTCCTGGATTGACAACAGAATTGAATTACCCTTCCAAATCTCTCTCTTTCAACTTGTCATAAGATTTTTTAATCCAACAAGAAGCACTTCCTTGGCAGAGTTGCAATTGTCATATTTTTTCCAGCTTTTCTGATTTAGGGATTTTAATCTTTTTAGCCATGAATTGACTTCTCTGTACTAGCACTCAAAAAACCCCAACAACCCAGCTATTGCTCACCACACAAGCTGCCAAGTTCCTGGGACCAGATGGAACAGATCCTGGGCTTTTAAAGGAGATCATTGACAACCAGAGAGAGCACACCAAACACAAGAGAAGTTTCAAAAAGGCTGGACAAAGATTGATCACAACACAGAAATGACAAAACACTAAACAAGGAAATAGAATCACTATCTGTTCATCTCTAACATCTGTATTGTGTAGAACACTGGGAGCTACAAATACTGCTTGAATAAAGCCCCAGAGTAATGCAAGCCACGTGCACCCCCCTGCTCCCCGGGACAGGGACACCCTGCCCTGTCCCCACGTGGATGTTGGGCCCCCCTCCCTGCTCAGAATTCATCTGCAGAAGTGCAGAGCAAAGCAGAAACATCAGCTACAGGCAGCGTTTGTGCACAGGCAGAGCTTAATTCACCTCCTTTAAGCTCCTCTGCCTTCTTTCACAGTTTATATTTGGATGCTCGAGAAAGGAACTATTTAGTTACTGATCTAGAGTTTATGATACAGTCAGTGAAATTCAACCCCATCTTTTAAGCAGATTAGGATCTACACACAGACCTTTGAACCTGCTGTGTTACCGTGTTGGCTTTCACAGCTCACCCCCAAAGGAATAAAATTACTCCATTTAATTAGACTCCAACTCTCCTCATCTGCCCCAGAAGTTTCCTGTCACCTCATTCAATTGTGAACATAATTAGGCCTAAAGGTTTGTCCTGATTTTTCACTGGGGTACTGAAGAGCTTTGTAATGCAATAATTTACCCATCTTCAAATTTTTTGCAACAGAAATGCTGCTTGCCTTGGTTCTGCATCTTGTCCAATAGCTTCAAAAAAAGCGCATTGTAATTCTTTCCAGAATGCTGCAAATACTCCTGATAATACATGTGCCCTCATACCCATTTTAGGGGTGAAGAAAATGAAGCACATAGAAGAGATGTGTGTTTCTTCTTCCCAAACCCAGAGCACTTTCAGCACAAAATTAGAAATCGAGCTATTAACGCAGTGCTGTAATCACTGGGATATGCCTTGGTTTGAAGGCAACAACCACAGTCCAATGCACAGCTGCAGAGCTCAGAGGGTGTTGGAGAACACCCATTTTACACAGCAGGCAGCAGGTAAGGCAGGAGGGTTGAGAAGGAGCTGCCCCAGTGCCAGCAGCACAGAGAGCAGCTGCCTTGGGCCACATCAAAGGCTCAGCTTGCTCAGCATCCTCTTTGCAACAGTGGCCATACATGGGTGTCCAAAGGAAGAGAACAAAAATAGGCTAAGTACATATAATACTCCTGTCCCTCTCTATTTATATACCTACATCTTTCCTCCTTGCTTCCACCTCCAGTCCCTTCCAGCTCACTGAGCCCTGGCAGGGTTTCTGCCTGCTCAGTGACAATCCATTGATTTCTTTTGCACTCATTTGCCCACTTTCCCAGAAGCAACACAAACTTTTAGCATCCACAGTTTCCTTGACAACAACCAGTTGCATTGGTCAACACCTTCCAAAGAACCCAACATCTCCTTCAGCCCAGCTCTTACCAACTTCTCTGACATGTCCAAGTCCTCGTGCTGGAAGGCAGTGAACAATACCCATCCTGTGTGCTGCCTGATTTCACAGACATCTGTCACATCTTTACCTATTCCCTTAGCTGAGTTCATTCAGCTCTTCACACAGAGGGAGTTTGCCCCCCTGAACAGCCTTACAGGTCTTTGCTGAGCACTCGGTGTCTGCAAGTCTTTGGAGAGGGGATCATGGCAGCAGCACATGTCCAGGACAGGGGGAAATTAGGAATTTCTAATTCCTAATTATGCAGTGTTCCCTGTTGCATTCGTAGTGCACTCTCTAATGTTTAGTTATTTAGTCTTTTTCACCACTATTGAGTGACATGCTGATGTTTCAGTAGAAACATCCATTATAACCCCAACATCTTGTTCTTGCATAGAAATGGAGCGAGAACCTCTCTAATTTCACTCTTGCATGGAAATCAGCTCAGAGTCCATCACTTCATTAGGACTGTTTAGGGCAGAGTCACCATTGTCCCGAAAAGCAGGACAAGGTACTCAGGTGAACTTAGACATGTAATTCCACTTGGAATCCCTTCTCCAACCCATCCACCCCACACTGTAACAAAACAGTATTTTAACATGCCTGGTGTTGTTTCATACAACCAGTATCTCCAAATTTGCTGCACCCATAAATATTTGATAGAGCAGACAATGCTGCTCTCACATCTGATTGCAAATAAAATTATTATTTCTCTCAAACAAATCCAATAACTTGATTATCTGATCCGGTCTGTTCTTATTTTTTTAGCTTTACAATTTTCAAATATTTGCAGTTGTAAGTCTTTCAAAGCTTTAATTTGTTTAAAATGGTTCACAAGCACCTTGTTAATCTTTTAGCAGTTTTTATTACAAACTGTAAACAAAACCCAGTTCTTAAATAATTAAAGGGCAGAACTAGCCCTCAGGCAAATGAAGTCCGGGAGGGGAAAATAAAAAATTTAAAAATCACTGTAAGCCCATAGATTATTTTTTTTTAATTCTCATCTACAGAATTAGTGAACCTAGCTTCAAAACAGAGAGCCATCCTGCAAGAACAGATTGTGTGTGACATCCCCCCAGCCAGTTTCTCTCATCTACTGTGTCCTGAATATTAATCTATCAAGTATCCACATGTTACTGGTTACAGCGTTAAACAAACCACAGGTTTACAAGTCAAAAGTTGGGTTCCAAAGAGCAGCTCAGAACTCCCTGCATCTGTGTGTGCCCAGCAGTGGCTGAACCTGCACCCAAAGGGTCCCTCCCACAGCAGGTCTCACCCAGGGGGTGCTGCTGCACCACCCCAGGGCAGAACCCACTGGGCACAGCCCCTGGCACAACTCAGACACCTCCAGCCTGGAGCAGCACTGCTGGGCCTGCCAGCTCTTGGGGTGGGGGTGAAAGCACACCCTGCTTGGCCAAACCCCCCCAAACCCCAGAAAGGAGGGACACCAAGATGATTAATCCTCTCCCTGAGAGATGGGATTGTTCAGCCCGGAGAGGAGAAGCTTTGGGGCAGCTTTGCAGTACCTGAAGGAGCTGACAAGAAGCATGGAGAGAGACTAATTACAAGGGCCTGGAGTGACAGGACAAGAGGGCAGGGATAGGTGGGATATTGGGAAGAAATTCTTCCCTTTATGGTGGTATGGCAATGGCTGCCCAGAGAGGCTGTGGCTGCCCCATCCTGGAAGTGTCCAAGGCCAGGTTGGAGCCACCTGGGATAGTGGAGGTGTCCCTGCCCATGGCAGGGGTGGCACTGGATGAGCTTTAAGGTCCTTCCAACCCAAACCACTCTGGGATTCTATCCAAGCACGAAGGAAACACTTTGCAGCTCCAATACTGTCTCCAATACTGTATTGCCACCCCCAGCAGCAGCTCCACTGCCCCAGGGAGCAGAGGGCAGCAAGGTCCAGCCCAGCAGAGTGTGGGCAGATGCCAAAGGGGAGCTGGAGTCCTGTAATACAGGTGGCTTGGGAAGCAGAAACTCAGAGCAGGGATGCTGGAATTGAGGCAAAAGAGCTTGGAGGCCTGAGCTGCCAGCTGGACTGGCTGGTGAGGAGGTGAGAGCAGGACCTGGGGGTCAAACAAGGCCCCCAGGCAGGAGTCCTCCTACAGAGGTGATGACAGTGCTGAGTCTGGTCACCCATAAAAAGGGTCCTGCTACATCCACATCTTGCTACAAAACTCACCTCTAATTATAAATCTAATTGTTCACATTGAGAACTGTTATTTAATGTAATTAGCACTGCTATTACAACTTACTCTGCCATCTACCAGCTCTTCAATCCAGCTGTGCTGAAGAACAGTGTTCACTGATACCAATGGCTGTACAATCATTTCAGAAATTTCAATACACAGCTTTCAGCCTTCTAATGTATTAAGCATTGTATGTCCTAATGTATTCAAATTGTATTTCCCTCTTGTACAGAAAAGACCACTTCTAATGAAGCTCTCCAAAGCATTGCAATTGGAAGAAAACCTAAGGAACTATGAAAGCAAGACTGAGCAAATTCTAATTATCTTTTGAAGGCTACACTGCCACGCACAGAAAAATGGATTTAAATGTATTACAGCCCTAAAAACGTATAATGGATGCATTGCTAGCCCATTACATGCAGTTCATTGTGCAAAGGTTTTTGGTTGTGTGTTTTGTGCAGTGGGCTGTAAAAGTTGCTTAACAGAAGAAAATACATTTCATTAAAAATTTACATCAGAAGAATGTAACAGGGCTTTTTTTTTTTTGCTATTTTATCTGCCACTGACTATTCCCATTAGTATTTAGTTCTTCTTAGCCTCACATGCAAAAGGTGGAAAAGTTTCAGGTCTAAACCCTACTAAAGACAAAGCTGTCCAGAAGCTGGGTCCAGCTGGAAAAAACCCACACCTATTCCCACTTATAAGTGGGAGGATCCTACAGAGACGCTGAGATGCTTAAATAGTTCTGTTCCAGTGCCTCCCTTTGTGAGAAGGATCCAGGGGAAGGCGGGTGGTGCTCACACCTCCTAATGCTGCAGTTCCGCGGGGCTCCCGGCACCGTCCAGGCAGGAGCAGCCCGAGGCATCTGGCACACTGGATGCAACAACTATCCCGGATTCAAGGAAGAAAAAGTCCTTTAAATCTCTACCATACTCCCAACAAAGCCTAACAAACTTAGAGACCCGCAGTGATAACCATTTAGAGCAAAAAGCAAACAGCAAATGTTGTAGCATTGAAAGAAATCAGAAAGATTTGACAGCTTAGTCAAATGCCCTTATCCAAAAGCACACAAGAGCTCTCCCAGGAACTGGTCCAACTACCAAGAGCTGGCAGAATTGGAGAAAGATCCCTTTAAATCAAGATAAATAAGTAAACATCATGCAGCCCAGCAGTGTTCTGCTCCAAATGCTCAGCACTCTGAGCTAACCTGACCATAAGGCCAGGTGGAGAATGTAAGGCACGGAGCCTGTTTGCCAATTGCACAGCCCATCCACACTTGTAACTGAACACAAAGTGCAGCCAAAAGGAGAGGCAGGGAGCAGGGCTGGGCAGGGACCTGCTGCACGATGTTACTCCTCCTGGCAGGTCTGGCTGCACTTCCCTCAGCAAAGCCGAGCACACATGAGGAGCCCACCTCCCATCCCTCTGGAGATGCACAGGGATGGCATTTCTTCCTCTGGCTTTCAGCCCTGCCTGCTCTTCACAGGGCTCACCAGGCCATGGAGACACAAGCCCACGTTTAGTGCTGGTGCTCCAGCCCAATCCAGCCTTCGAGGTTGGGAGAAAGGAAAATCCTGCTCAGAGCCACTTGCTTGAACAAAGCAGGGCAGCTGTGCAGGCTGCAGCCACCTTCAGCAAGCACCTTTCGTCCTCTGACATCTCTGTGCTCCCAGAAAGGGCACATAAAACCAAGATGCAAAAATAAAAGGCCAAACCACGAAGCAAGGCAGGTCTGTGATGGGACTCCGTGGCAATCACAGGGTCACACAGGCAAAGTAGGCAGGGTAAGAGCTGAGTCCAAGTGAGCACAGGCTTCTGAGGCACGAGGGCACACTTAGACTAGAGATTGGGACAGAGTTCTTCCCTGGGAGGGAGGGGAGGCCCTGGCACAGGGTGCCCAGAGAAGCTGTGGCTGCCCCATCCCTGGAAGTGTCCAAGGCCAGGTTGGAGCAACCTGGGATAGTGGAAAGTGTCCCTGCCCATGGCAGGGGTGGGATGAGATGAGCTTTACGGTCCCTTCCAACCCAAACCATTCCATGATTTTACAATTTTAATAATCCGTATTTACATGTAAATGAAATTCCTACACTTGTTTTCCTCGATCACACCTGATCTCTGTTCACAACCACAAAAAATGACAAATCTCACTAATTTCCCTAAAATGCTGGCAGTCACAGTTGCAACACAATTTAAAAAATGCAAACTTGTAATATTCATAAGCAGGAAAGGAAGAATTTCAGCAGCTAAAAGTGATAAAAATAGTGAACCAGGTGTCTGTGCTGAGTAACTCAGGAGGACACAACCCTCTGCTCATCATCCCCACCAGCTTAAGGAGTAACATCTGATTTCACACCTGCACAAATCCATGTACAAAGCAATGAGGAAAAGAAGTAATGAAGATAAATAAATAAAATTAGCACGATTATCTCCAGCAAAGAGTTTTGGAGTAAAAAACAGGTGTGTTCTCACCTTGCTCACTAGCAAGGATGGTTTGAGTGCCCTTGGAACAGGGAGCTGCTCTAGGACCAGGCTGGTTATTCCCTGCTGCTCCTCAGATGCCTCTGGGCATAGGTCTGACCCAGAAAATCCCCCACTCAAGCAGTTCCTCCTGACTCCATAAGCTGTGGGTACAGATTTCAGGAGGAGTTCATCATTCCAGGGAAAATGAATGTTTCGGTGAGCTCAGGTCACCAGACTGATTTATCACCTCAGTTATCAGGCTCTTTAGAGCACTGTATTATGCAAACACTGTGCACCTTTCAGTAAAAAACCTAAGAAACCTAAAAAGCCTAAAAAACCCAAGCACTTCTGAAAATGTGTTCCCTGCCCCAGTGAGGGGAGGAAAGGGTCTGGGATGAAAACCCTTGTTGCAGAGTGGGAGGGACAAGAGGTTGTGCCACACAGGAGAGAAATAACCAAGTCTTTGTCAAATTACTGTTAAAAGGGACAAGACAAATAATGAGCAGAGTCAGGGATGAAAAAATCCCTAAATTCTCTAAAAATACAGCCAACTCATGAATCTCCAGCTGCAGAGCAGCCCTTTCAAGATGCAGCTCTCAGTGCTTGTGGAGAAAGGAGCTTCCTGCCTCCTTCCCCAGCAGAGCAGTGTGGGCTGATGGAAGTCCCATTTGCTGTGCTCTGCTCAATGCAGAGGGCCTGAATTACTGGGTGCAGACCTCAGCATACTCTTAAAAAGTAATTTGGAATCAGGGCTTTGATTTAGATTGGCTTTATCCTTTACTTTCAAAGTACAACTGGTAATAAAGCAGTCTGTGAGTTTAACATTTGAAACAGGGGTTCCATTTACCTCTTTGTACTTACTGGAGGAAAATGACTGTAATTGAAATCTTTCTGCTGGAAATGAAGCCCTTCTAACATTCAAAGTGGTTGCTTGTCCTTCAGGCTTTTTATTTTAGCTGTCAAAACTATAAACTGCCTTTCAGAGCAGTGAGAGTCTTACAGGAGAGGATGAAATGAATGCACCCTGGATCTAGGTACTGGGTGTTTTAATCTAATTTTCTAGCTAGAAATACAGCACTTCTCTCCCTTGGGCACAGCTGGGAACAGGAAAATTAAGCTTCACTTCAGTCCAGCAATATCTATCAATGAACTTCAAACAAGGGACAGGGCTTTTCAAGGACAAAGCAAAACCTTTCAAGTCCTCCAGCTTTATCCATAAGCTCCCTCAGATCCAGGCAGTGACACGTGAAGCCAAACTGCCCACTCACACCACCTCTCCCCACACATCTCCCACACTTTCTAGAATTTCATAGATTTTCCAAGAGCTTGCCTTTTTCTTTCCCCCCCCAGATCAAACTCATTTCCCAGTGTCAGCACTATTTGCATGAGGCTTTTGAATTTTAATTCCAGTGTAAATGCACTCAGCCTGAATACGGGTATTGTGTGAAAGTGGCTCGTGGCCAAGTGACCTTATATTAAATCTCTGAAAGGGTAAACATAAAAACTTTGGGGGGTATCCAGGAGGCCTCCTTTTAGTTTGCATTTTAGAATGTTAGCAATTAACTTGATAATAGACTCAAGATGAAGTTGTGTGGATTTCTACTTTAGTTGGTTTTATTATCTGATTCATTTAATCACAATTAAAAATACACAGCTGTGAAAAGGTTTTCTAGTGCTTGTCTATACAACTTAAAGAGACTGTTTGGACGACCTGAGCAAACTAACACACCAAAGTACATCAATATATTCATTGTTTCCAGTTCCAACATGTCTTTAGGACAAAAGGTGAGCATCCAAAGGCAGGTTAAGACCATTTTTCAGACTTTGTGTTGCAGCTGCAGATGCACCACTTCCTACAGCACAAACAGCAGGCAGATGACATGAATTAACTGGTCAAGAGATCTCAAGGTGCCAGGTGGATCCAATGGGTTTGGAAGCTCTCAGAAGACCCCTGAGGGCTGAATCCCTGAAGCTGAGCGAGTTCCATCAGCAAACCTCAGCTCAGGTCTCTCTGCAGAGGCTGCACATAACCCAGACAGGATGAGCAGTGTCCAAACACAATCAATACAACAGTTTATGGCAGGAAAGTGTAGTGATGCCAAGAGAATAAAACAAGTTGACAATCTATATGGGAAGGAATATTTTACAATATATAAGCTGCCTGCAGAGTTACCTCTGACATGTATATAAATATATTTGCTTTATCGCAGTGGGGTCTTCAGACACCAACATGTTCCAAAGTAAATCAAGAGCAGAAAAAAAAAGAAAATATTTGTGATGGCCAGAGGCAAGGACATCAACTTCAGTAAAGCCAGCCAGCTAATAAAAATGTCAATGAACTTCTTTACAAGAGAATTAAGAGAGAGCAGTGCAATGTCAGCATTGCAGCACCCACAGGAAGAGCAGCTCCAGCTCTGATGAACCAAGATACTGCACTGATGGCAGAGCACAGACCCAACCTTTCCCTAACCTAAAATGACCTCCCTTAAACAGAGATTATGTAACACTTCCACATGAGGAGAGAAAACTTAAATTAATTTAATTTTCACAGGCTGCTGCCAGAGGAGACATCACTGTCCTTTCTACTCACCCTCACTCAGGTATTTCCAGGTACACCCCACACTGTACACTTGTGGTGAACTGGGACACACACTGACCTGCCCGAAAATAAAGCCAGCCCAAAAAGAGAATAAAACCTGTTCAATTCAAGTTGGATCACCTCCCCACATGGCTCCACCAGCACTGCTGCTGACGAGTGGGAGTGGGAGCACTTGTTCCTGCAGCAGCCCACACTTATGGCAACTGAAGAGGAGAAACTGCATCTCCAAGTGAGAGTTTAAATCCACTTAGACAAACTGCCGTAAAAAGCTGGTTTGAGAATTTCAAAGGTTCTTCAGCTTAGCTCACATAAACCCAATTTCTAAAACCTTGACAACACAGAGAAGTTGCAAAAGAATTTGACCTGATTTTTTAAGCCAGTGCAGTTACACTATTGCAGAAACACTTGTTTCATGCAGTGTGTACCCAGAGTGTCCAGTGAGAACTGCACCACTTTAATACATTTGGCATCAATTCACACCTAAGCCACACCAGCACAATTTTCACAGGCAGGCAAGACCTGAAGCTAATGCAGAACAATCCAAGCCCAACCACAACAAGAACATTGACACAAAATCCTTTGTTCAGCAACTGGTACAGCCCCACCTTGCAGCCAAGACCAACATTTCTCCTGAGCCTGCCTTTAGTAAATCCCCACTTCAACCCAAAGGAGTAACAATCTCTCACCACACACAAAATCCCATAAAAGACCAGGAATGCACTTCAGTTTTTGCCTTCCTTCATGTGTGCACTATGGTTTGGGGATTTTTTCCCCTCAGCAGATGAACAGACTTGGCAACTTCCCTGGTGAATCGGAAGAAAGTCTTGTAAAGGCACAAGGAACTCCAAGAATACAGATTAAGTGGGTTTCCTGGATTTCATCCATGTTCAAATTTCCCAGGTTGTAGATCTCAAAAATATCTGTCTCTGACAAAACTGGTATGACAGGTTATGTAACACACACACAGAATCACCAGTGACAGCAAAGCAGGAACATTATCTGCTCTGTTCAAGGACTCCAGGGCTTTCTGGATGAACTGCAAGGGGTATTAAAAAAAAAAACAAACAACTGAATCACAAACTGTAAAGCAATAATTACTGATTTTCTTAGATTTTTATTTCCAGGAAGTACCACATGATAAATATGCTCAGCTGATTTGTTTTGATATAGATGTTAATTGGTCTGATATAACTTTAAAGAACATAGAATTATTGTAGAGAAACATCCAGGAGATAATACAGAACTGCCTAATAATGTGGATTTTGCAGCCTTTGTAAGACTGCCCAAAACAAACAGAAATAGAACAGTTACATCTGAGACCGTTAAATGTGCTATTTGCAGCCGGGGATAAATGATAGGACAATCCTGTTAAGTGAAATATAAATGCTTCTTGTTAAATGAAATATATATGCTCTCACTGAGTGCAGCATAACTTGAGGCACAAAGACAAGAAATAAATCAATGTAGGATTATCTGCCAGAATAGAAAATTTCAGACTAACAGCACACGCACGGGTTTTCCCTCTGTTTTAAGAACAGCAAGTTGCAAACTGCTCGAGGATGTTTAGGAAACAGAGTGAGGCTGCTTAGCATTTTCACAAAGAAGTTGTCTTGCTCGTTTCCCTATTTTGTTGGATGAAAGAAAACAGCAAAGCTACCACTGCTGGCAACCAGATCAGCCTCTAACCCGGGGCAGGAAACCCTCCGGGGAATCTCTGCTGAAAATGCATCGCTGTGTAGCAGGTCCCGCTGCAATCGTGGTCCGTCCTCTCCCCATCCCTGTTTCCCTCAGGCATCTGGGTACCAAGGGACGGGGGAGACAAAGTGGAAGCTGAGTGTCAAAGGAAATTCCCACAAAAAGCACTCTGTTCTGTGCCATAGGAAATACAGCCAACTCCACGGCAAACCCCCCAGCAAAGAGCCTCAGAACACATCTCACTACTTTTGGATCAATAAACTTCTTTCTTCCAGTAATAATTACGGACAATTAAATACTTAGTAAGAGAGAAGACCTGACCTCCCTGCAGAAGCAGGTCACACCTCGTAACGGGCTCCACAGGACAAGAAATATTCCGCCCTTTCAAGCTCCACACGAGGAAAACAAACACATCTCTACCACCGAATATTTTTTTTACATTTTTTTTTTCCCTGACACAGCACCGGAGGAATTAGACTCGAGTTTCTCTCTCCCACCTGCACCGTGCTGGAGTTGCTGTCACATCTCCAGCCCGTGCCCCGGCTTTATCCACGGAAAAACCGATCCGAGCGCAGGGTCCCTGGGGAAGGGAGCAGGGAGAAGGGAACCCACTTACCTTCTCTGCGTGCTTGAACTTGACGTAGAACCAACTTGACTTGATCATTGTGTCGCCTCCTGCCCTCGTTAAAACCCCAAATCCCGGCCCGAAGCTCCGCTGCCGCCCCAGAGCCCGCCGGGGTGTCCAGGGCAGCTCCGTCCTGCGGGACACACGGGGGAACCCGGGAGCCGCTGCCGCCCGTGCCGTGTCCCCTGCTGTCCCCGCTCGTCACCGATGGCACATGTCAGCACCGCCGGCGGGCTGGCTCCGCCGCTGGCCGCCTCCCAGCACCGTGACCTCCCCCGGTGGGATGAATAATGAATTCCAGCACTTCCCTGCAGACACGGATTAACACCTGGCTGAACATCACTGTGACATCAGCTCGGCCCTGCCGAGGACCCTTCGCCGCCGCGTTAACCCCTCGCTCGCCGGCCGGGCAGGGTGGCGGTGCTCTGGAGCCCGTCCCGCAGCGCCCGCCCCCGCCGACACAAAGATTACGGCACTATATATAGTTTAGAAACAATAAAGCCTCTTAAGCATAAAGCAAATATCTCCTCTCCCGTTCCGCAGTAGCAGAATGGAAGCAGAGCCGTGGAAGCAGAGCGAACCCTCAGGAGCCAGGCTCTCTGCTGGTCCCCCTTCTCATCCTCTACACACACACTTGGTAAGCTGTGATGCTGTCAGGCTCACGTTTTAAAATTATATCTCTAAAGACATCTGTAAGAAGAAAAATCAAACCAACCACACGAAAACAACCACCACGACCAGTATGAAACTAATGCATAAAAAATCTCGGGAAGTCACTGGTCAAGACCATTTGTTCTTTTGGCTCTTCAGAAACACTGCCCGATTCCCTGGCTCTGGTTTAAAGTGACACATTGATTTGGCTGCAAATCTCCCAGCTCCGTGCATGCCATGGAGCAGGGAATATCAAGTTACAGACTACAGGATGGAAATAATCAGGCTCCTGTGTTTCCGCTGTGCACAGCCAGGGCTGTGCTGGAGCAGAGCTATCTGGCCCAGCAAACACTTGGTCATGCACAAGGAAACAATGTCAGAAATCTCAAGTCCATAGAGGTGCCCTCAGTAACACATGCAATAACACAGATGGACCTGGATTTGTTCTACGGGTAGCTGAACCTCTTTATGCTTCCATAAGATGCTGAACAAGGTTCAGAATTTCACTGCAGAAGTAAAAAAGTCAGCTCATTTTGCTGTTTTAAACAACTGTCTGGTTATTTAAGTGGGAGTCTTGCAGTATCCTATCCCAAAAGAGAACAATTTGCATCTCATCATCTTCAGATCACGACTTTACAGATTTTTTTGTCTCCCTTACATCACATCTTTTGGGGATTAGGGACTCCCAGACTATTAAATCTCTCCTTGTAGGGAAGCTGTGCACATCTCCACAGATCCTTTTCATAACTCTCTGTACCTTTTCTGGGTCTAGGTGTCTTTTCCATAGGCAGAGTGAAATGGAATAAATGCATTTACCACTGACTTATCATCTCCCACTACATGCACACACAGAGATATAGAGCAGATGAAACGGATCCTGAAGCTTAGTTTGTCAATATTATTCACATAAAAAGTACTATCAGTGCTGATAACAGTGTCAGTGCATCATCTGAAAGCTGTGCCTGACAGCCTGGCTACTCACTCACCTGCCAACAGAGGTCTTTAGAACTTCTCATAAACCAACACAGACAAGGGATCCAAATACCAATATTGACCACTAAAGGTCACTGCATTTAAGTGGAGAAGAGGCTGCTCATCCCTGCTCTGCCCCTAGACCCCTTCCCTGCTCTCCATGAGGCTCCTGCCCTTCCCTGCTCAGCAGGATGGGAATTGGGGTGAAGTCCTTTCCAATCCTGCTCAGTGCAATCAGCTGGGCTGATTCAAATCATGGCCATCCACATCCATAGCTGTCAGAAATGATTTTTTATTGAAGCCACAGAAATATATTCCCACTCTCCCTTTAAATCTGCATTTCTGTGGGACAATTAATCTATGCTAAAAGGGTGGTAAAATGCCCCAACCTTTTTCAGAACTATGGAAATGGATGAGAAGGTCCCCTACAAGGAGCAACATAGAAAGAAAATTAAACCACTGATTTTTATCTGCACCTTCTATTTTCTGTACCTAAAAAGCCTGTTTTTGAAGGAGCAAATGGCTAACTAGGCCAGATCTGGCTGTATGTCTGAATGAGATCAGGTCAGTGCAGGAGCCTCGCTGCCTTCCCAGCTGTGGCTGCACTGCTGTTCCTCCAGTCCCGAGGCAGGACACATTCCCGGGATTCACTGCAGACACGTGTGGTGTCCAGAGCTGCCATCCACAGGGACACCACGCTCCCTTGTACCCCATTACAGGGAGTTTGCTCTCTGCACTGACCCAGGAGCCCCCGGGGGACCTTGGGGCACCATCACAGGGCGCAGCCCAGAGCTGACACTGGTACCAAGCACAAACAGCTGGGGCTCAAAGCAGTTACCAGGCCCTGGATGTTTTCCACTGCTTCATTAGCATCTGGCAGGACCTAAAGTTCCAGGGTCACAAAACACAGAGCTATTATTTTATCTCAGGAAATGCACGGCGACATCCCTCGAGAGCTGCCCTTTTGTAATCAAAGGACGAGTGCAGGGCAGGGAATGGAGATGCAGAATTTCCAGCCTTCACATCCCCAGCCAGGCAGGGATGAGCCCACTGCTCATTTTTGTAGCACTGCTGAAACCCCCCACATCAGCATCCACAGAGCCCCTGGCAGCAGCAGCACAACCTGGTGATTCCTCACAGCACTGCCAGCAGGGAGGTTTGCACACACAAAGTACACACCAGCTTAAGTTTTCAACACTTCATTCATCTTTGCAGCAGAACAAAATACACCATTTATTTCCAAACCTACAGCGTCAGCACTTTCTCTGAGATGTATTTGGCTCTCCTGTTTTACAGAGCTATATTCTGTTTGGTGCATGACACAACAGCTTCCCTTCTGTTTGCCAGTTCAGCCTCACTTCCTAGGGACACACTGCCACACACACACCACCTCGGGAAGGGATCCAGCCCTGCAACACTCCTCTCCAAACCCCTGTTAGCCCACACCTTCTCTTTCAATCACCCCTCAATAACATGAAATAATGTACTATTCCAATTCTGAAGGGGAACAGCAAAAATCCCAACCTGTTTTTATATGGCCCCACAAAGGGAACCATGTTTTGATAGAATTCTCACAATTCTCCCAGAATAATCATACTTTGATTTATTCAGCAGGTTTTGCCATACTCTAATAAACCATTTAAAGTGTGAGACAGTGTACAAAGGAATTGAAATAACCTCCTTTTTAACAGCCCATTGGTTCTAAGCCTTTTAATACACCCTAATGTGTATTTAGATATCGATCCATGTTCATTTCAATTATTCCCCATGACAAAGCTAATCATACACTAATGCAATGTACAGTGTAACAGTGAGTGCTGAGTTGATTTTGAAGTCTCCTAAGAGCAGGGTGTACCTCCTCCTCTTCTCTCTGACTTCAGGTTTGTTGGTAAATCAGACTAAAATCTTGGTGCCAGAGGGGAGGGGAAGGGGAAAACTGGGCAGGGTTTCACCTATTTTCACTACTGTGGGTGACAGTATAAATGCCCTGAAGAACCCATTTGCACAGCAGAGCCAAACTACACCAATCCTGGAGGAATTAAAGAGCCCTGACCCTTATGCCAAGCAAAATGAACCTCTGTGTGTGTGCAGGCAGACTAAAGCAAGATGATGCATTTGCAGCAGGGACTACATCCAAAATGAATTACATCCATTCCTGTCTTCTTGGCACTATGAGAGCAGAAAATCATCTCCCTCCCTATTACCATAATAGCTTTCACACTTCCCAACCAGCAGAGTGAAGTGTGGGGATGCTGAAAGAAATAGCACATAAACAACAAGTAAGAAGTTTAGATAAATAGGAAGATTCTGTCTCCAGGAAATGTTTATAGTAATTTTTATAATTAGGCTGGGGGGGGGGGGGGGGAGTGAGGGAAGAAAAAAAAAATCAATTTGGAGTAAGTATAAATAAAAGGATTTTGAAATGTTTTTCACAGTCCAGAATGGCTCCTAATGTAGCAGCCAAAGCAGAGATCCCTGGGAGATGACACAAAGCTGAGAGAGCAAAGCCTGTGGGACCTGCAAGCTCACTAAGACAGAAACTTTTTCCCAGGTTCAGAGAATTGTGTAGTTACATGGATTCTACAAATGCAGGTGCTGAAGGTCCTGCCTGCCTTCCAACATGCCCAGCACTCCCCCAGCTCTGAACTCACAAATCCCTGGTTCACATTCCACAGCAGCCAGAACCACACCAGCTCTGTATTCTAACACATCCTCAAAGGCTTCCAGGGCATGGGCAGTGAGGAAAAGTGTCAGAATGTCCAACCCCAAACCAGTGGCTCCATCTCAGAACCAATACAATGAACACATGAGGAACCCACAGACTCCTGAGGCTTGTGAGCCACAGGGAGGCCCACAGGGAATTATCCTCTTCCAGGCTACTAGAAAGCCCTGTGGGATTTGCTGGCTTGTTATTAACATGGCAACAATGCCATCTTGTACCTCATAACCCTGCTCACCCATCAGCACCATCTGCTCTTTCATCTTGAGTGCTGCTGACAAATCTCATCATGAACATGCTGCTGTCAATTCAGACTTCTGTGCATGTTGTCAAAGAAACTCTCTGGGTCACTGCTCTGGCCCCAGTGTGGGCTGGCAGGGTCTGAGAGCTCTCAGGCTTTAATGCCCACTGAGGGCAGGCACGGGATGAGCTGCATTCCACGTGCACTTCTTGGGATTGGCAGCATTTCAGACTGATGAGATCCAGGATGATCCAGGAGACCAACACCACCACCAGTCACCCTTTATGGAAAGATTCTTTTGCAATGACTAAGAAGTGCAGGTGACATTTCCCTTACCTGCTCTAAGACCTGTCAGGTCTGTGGGTGCTGTAAGGTGCTGTCAGGTCTCACAGCTGCTTTTCCCTGGGACCAGGATAAAGCCTAATAAATAAAGCTGCCTGATTCAAAGAATACAGATTAACTTGAGAAAATCTGTGTGAAGTACTTTATCTCCCCCAGTAAAGTGCCAATTTGTAATGAGGAATAACCCAAATGGGGCACGTGCTCAGCTTTCTAGGTGAGACTATGGCTTGGAGACACAACCACAGAACCATGAAAGATTCAAAGACATCTCAAGACAGTCCACAGGGGACAAGAAGCAGACATTTTCTAGTGGTTTACAACCTGCAAGAGACAGACAGAGAGAGAAGCAGGACAGCCCATAAGCCTGGCACACAAGAGCTGGGCTCATGATGGCTCACAATATGGTACTTCTGCCACACTGAGTTAGATCAGGGTGCAGGAAGGAGAGCTACTGATGGTACAGGATATATATGTAACTGTGCCAACAAGTCACGTGGGAGTATCAGCAGCAATGGGAGCCAAAGGTGGCTTAAAATGTCTTTTTAACCTCTCTGAAAAAGAAGGTGCAGTGTTATCATCTGTAATGTAAAAAACAACAATAATCACCAGCTGGACAAAATGGCTTATGATATTAAAAGATCAAATGATGCTTTTGTAATCCTACACAATGGTTTTGCATTTTTTTCCCTGGCTTTTCATTTTCTAGAGCTGCAGCACTATTTGGACAGGGTTCTATTTCTATGGAGAAAGAAAATATCACTTCTGAGAACACACCAGTACTCAGAAGTGTTTGAAATGATACGGTTGTCAAATGCAGAAATCAGTGATTTCTGTGACATTCCATCATTTCATCCTACTGAACACAGCCCTGCAACACACTATAGAGCTCTGTGTGTTCATCTCTCTCATTTCCAAGTGGAACAGGGATGAAGGAGCAACACATCCAGTGGGGAAGGGGGAGTAAAGAAATGCCTGACAAAACAGCAGCTCTGTATGCACTGTACACACTTACAGTGAAGCACGACCACAGGTTCCCTTTGAACATAAAAGGGATTAGATGGCAGGGCACTAATGCCCACAGCTAAGTCAAGTCCTGTTCAGCACAACGTTTTCCACTAAAAATCCATGGCAGCACAGATAAGGCTGCAGTGCCAGTCACTCCTGCCCCACGGACACAATTTACACCTCCCAGTAAGTGCTGGGACCTGTTTAACACTTCCCAGGGCACAGCTGTGCTCGGGGCAGAGCAAGGACCGAGGAGAGAATTACCCAGAGCTGGGAGGTCCCTGCAGCCCTGCCCAGCACCCGGCAGGGCTCAGATCCCACCTGGGCAGCCCTGGGCAGCCACTCCACCCTCATCACAAGCACAACCACCTACAAACCCAATGCCTTGCCTTGGCACGATTCAAAACTCCTGTGTTACACAAAACAAGTAACCCAGCACAGTGCAGGAAGGAGAGACAAACTACCAGTGTCTCCCCAGACATGGGGGTACTTATCCCAGCTCCCCAGCAGAGAACACCCTGAAAGTCCTTATTGCCTGGCATGTGCACAATCCACATCTGGGAAGCTCCCAGGATCTGCCCAGAGGTTCCCAGGCTGATTGGATCAGGTCTGAGGTGCTTTGTACTCACCAGGCAGAAGAAACACCCTGAGAGGACCAGCCTGGAGCCCACAGCACGTGTGTTCATGTATGTGCATCTAACACCTGACCAAAACACAGCCTGGCCACTGGCACCTCCACTGCCATTTGACTTTCAAAGTCATTCTAATTCTTGTGAAGTTTCCCTTTAAAAATGAGGTTTTGTTCTTTAATATTCATTGACTTTAGTTTGCTTCCCACACACAAGGCATTATTTACTCTACAGTGGCTCGGTGCATCAATTATGGTAATAGTTTGTGAATAACATTTGCATTATGGGAAAATGAGCCTGGTTATTTAGCACTAGCCTGAGCCATCCCTCTGGAAAATTGTCACAAACATACGTATCATATGCCTCCACTTAAACAGATCAGTAATTACAATAGTTTATTAAAAAGAGCCAGCTTTTTTTTATCTCCCTCTTTTTTCCCCCCTAAATTCTCTCTTTGAGAGCAGACTAATATCTGCAGAGCCCTTCCCCACTATCAGACAGCCAAAGGTAAAGGCCAATGACTGCTGCTACCATGTTCTCTTCCTTTGCACCGAGGTGTAGGGGTGTAAAGCATCTTGCACATCACTTGACGTTAATTCAGAAAGTGTGGCTCGGTAATTGTGGTGTTTGATTAATGCTCCATTCCAGTCCCTCTGGCTAAATTCCAAGCTCAACTACTGTAAATTCCCATTAACATCTGTATTACATCAGCACCCAGAGTTTATATTCCACAAGGCACTGAACACAGAGAGCACCACAGCCCTCACTTCCCCCACAGTAACTGCACTGCCCCGACTGCTCTCAGTGACCTCAGTGAGTTCAAAGCAGCAAATAAGGCATTACACCTTCCTGGTGTTTATGAGTACCTGCCTAAAGACTTGTCAACCTTTTTAGGCAGTTGAAAAAAGCTACAAAATATTACAACAGGGAATGTTCAAAAAAACCACAAAAACACCCCAGAAAAACCACAGCTCTGGGCATTGAGAAGCTGTAGTACCCAAACTGATGGTGTTTCTTACACTCACACTGCAAAATTCTTGCAAATAAGCAGTTGTGTTTGTGTACAGCAGCTGCTGACTTGCTTTTATAGTGTTCACTGTAAGCTCAGGTACATTTGGAAATGTCAGTCAAGGCTTCAGCCTTCCTTACAGGCACTGGGGCTTTCCACAGGGCACCCAACTGCTGTCCTTATACACAAAAAATGCACAAACCTGCCCCTTTGCATGAAAAGGGAGAGCAACACAGCCAGACTGACCCCAGCACAGGTGCTTGGCTCCAAAGATCCCAAATTGTGTTGATGGCATCAGATCTCCACAGGCAATCCCACAATCAGAACTAAACTTTCATAGGCACAGAATGCTACAAAGAGACTTAAAACAAGCAAACTGACACTGGGAAGAGAGTGGCATGGGCAGTGTAACACAAATGAACCTGAGATGAAGCAGCATGTGCTGCACTTCACTGCAGCTGCAGTGCTGGGATCCTGCAGCTCCTCTCCAGGCTGCTGGGCAGAGCCTGGGCCAGGTCACTAATGACAGGAGGTACTTGGTTCTATTTAACAGCCCATGACTTGATGATCTCAGCCAATTCCAAAGTTTCCAGCCAAGAAATCATCCTAATGAGCCATCTCAAAAAGCAGTCCAAGATTAGATAGGCTACTGACACTGAGCTGTAACCTTGTCATTCAGCCAGATGGGAAAACAACATCATAATGCTGGACAAGCTTTAGTTTGCTCTCCTCTCTAACACCTTCCACCTGAGCTCCCCACACAGGGAAGGTACCAGGTACTGGCATATGCAACAAACCACCTTTATACCCAGCACAGCACATGTTTTTTCCCCTGTAGGGACAAAACTGAAACTGGTGTTACTCTGTACCAGCACACGGTGTGTGCACTGGGAAGTTGCTCTAACGCCCACAATTCCAGCTGTGATATAAAAATCTCCACAGCAAAAGCTTCAGCAGTAGCACAGAGCACAACTGCACCAAGTGCTGGGTGTTGTACCTCACACATGGGCTGGGAAACAGCTCAGCCCAAGGCCAGGACTGCTGGGCACCCACGGGGAGCTGAGCAAGGACCTCCATCCAGCTCAGCACATCAACACCTCCTTGGCAGTTTCTCTGCTCCTGGGTGTAAAATTTAAATGAAGCTGGGAAGTGAACCCAGAGCAGTAAGTTCCAGTCCTCAGCTGGTAAAGCCAGTGTGAAAGGACTGTGGGACAGTGTGGCTGTCCCAGCTCAGGGGCACTTCCAGCCTTGGGCTCTGCACACTCCTGTTGCACCAGGTACCCTCACCAGAAGCCAACTGTGACCATGACACATTGTGTCGTGTCCAGCAAGGACTAAGGGTCATTTTGAACTTCAAGGGAGCTGTAGTGACTGGATGTGAGAGAATTCAGAGACAGGACAGACAGTCCTTCAATTAACAGGACATAACCTCCCACTCAGTTCAGCAGAAAACCACACTACAAGTGTAAGTCTGCACCTGAATAGCACCATGTGTTTTGAAATGTCAGCTCCAATACCCTGCATCCTTTTCCAAGAGAGGTGAAAATGGAGGTATAAAACAGAAATTAGTTACTCCTGTGATACACTTGAAATTCAAGTATTAACTTATATTGAAGCTCTTGATCTAACAAAGTACCATTACCAAATGCACAACAACAAAGCCCAAAGCTTTGCCCATCCCATCCCATCCCATCTGGGCAGTGCTACACTCACCACAGCAATACCAGATCCAACCAAACCTTCTCCCTGTACTTTGCCACTGAGCAGCACAGCACTGTGCTTACCACGAGGCTCCCAGGCTTTGTGAGCCTGTCTCAGCAGGAAGGGTGTGCTTGTTTTAACAGCACAGAGAACAGGTTGGCAGCACTTGACAAGTCTGAATCAAAGTGTCTGCAAAGAGAATGGCAAAGGTCAGGCTGATGCTGTGAGCTGGCACTGCAGAGATGAGCCACGAGCTCCCATCTCTGCTGGAAAAACATTCAGCTCTTGTCTTTGACACACTTCTCCCTTGCCACACGTTTGTCTTCCCCAGCCTAAGAGAGGAAAGATTAAAACAGACATGTAAAAAGGATGAGGAAAAGAAAACTGTGGAATAGTCCCCTCCCTCATTTTAATTATTGATGCAGACAGCCTAAGCAATCTGTAAGCCATATACATAATGTATTTACTTGAAAATCCCAGCAAATCCACATGGTATTACAGAACAAACTACAAGCTGATCTGGGAGCACTGTCTTAAGAACTGGGTAAGCTGTCTCCATGTACTCAAATATCTGTTTGACAAACGAAAAGATTAGATTAATGTTAATAATGCTAACGTGCCCAGCAGCACTCCCTGCCCCAGCAGCTGAGATTTGGGTGTCCAGGGTCTTGTCTTTCATCCACACCAGATAAGTCTGTGCTGCAAACAGTGCTTAGAATGACAAAGGCAAGACTGGTTCATATTCTTGAAGCCCCACGGTTTGATTATACACCCCATCAGTAATGTTTAGGGATCAGCCAGAAAGCAGCAGATGTTTTACATAGCAAAAGACCATGTGAAAAAAAATCACTACTTGAAACAGCTGCTTCTAGGTTTGGGGCTAAGGAGGGTGGGTGGGGGAATAGGGAAATGGGGGCAAAGAATCAGACTTCAGCCTGACTTCAGTGAAAGATGCTGTGCCCCCTCTGCTCTGCCACTGACTGGAACCACCTGGACAAGGAACACATCCATGAAAAAGAACATTCCTTGCAGAGCTGAACAGTGTAAGCAGCACAGTTTACTACAGCATGACAAAGCACAATCTGGAGCTCATTGAGCCATTCATTGTGTTTTAATTTCCGAGTTTCATCTCGCTCTGTAAGAAACTCAGGACAGCCAAGGCTCTGTGCATCTACACTGCAGAGCACCCAGTGAGCTCCCTGTGCTCCAGCAGCGAGGAGGAGGAGGGTGGGGGCCGACACTGGGACCCCCCAGCCCCGGGCTGGGACACGGTGTGTCCCTGGGAACCCCCAGCACACACGGGCCGAGTGCCACTGCAGGGCACAGCCTGTTTGCAATTGTCTTCTCAAGCACCAGGATGAAATCACAGACCTTCAGACAAACGGATCCTTCACTTCCTCCTCGCTGCTTTTAGTGGTTTCTTTAATCTTTTAAGCTTCTGGGTCTAATCCAGCAGCTGCCATCAAAAGTACTTACACAACTGCAGGGGAGGGAGGAGGGAAGGAATGGGATATACCAAATCCTGGAACACATTTGCTGAGCCTCTTTGTTCTTACCTACAAGTGCATTTGGAAGGTGTCTGTCCACAGTCCAAACATTTCACTGAAGTACATCTACCTGTGATGATCTCTACTGCCTCATCTATCAGGACATGCTTTACTCATACACTACCAGCTGACACATCTGAGCTGGCAAACTGCACACACACGTGGGCAGTAAAAGGGGGAACTCTAGGGCAAGTAGCTCCTGCTTGAATATGGGCAGATGGCTCCCAGGATGGTAAATGCTGCTCTTTTCTGAAACCTGAAAGTATTTAGTGGTGTTCTTCAAGGAGGGCTCCTGGAGTCAGAGAGTGTACAAGAATGCTTGTTCTCATTTCAACAACAGCAAAAAGAGTGTTCCAGCTCTCCTGGCAGAAAAGTTCAACCCATGGTCTGAGAGCACAGTAAAAGCTCAAAATCCATAAACAAAGAGAACCAAAAGTTGTTAAGATTTCATTACTTTTTAAAAAAACAAAAGGACTCTGGTAATTTTGAGCACCAGGATCTTGCAATTTCTGCAGGATGCCAACAGTTGTGTATCTGCTAAACCCCACGTTTAAAGGGGCTGGAGGGTTGGAGACACACCAGGTGGACAAATTCCCTGCCTGCTTAGGGTATTGCTTCTGATCCTGGTATTCCCAGGGCACACCACAAACAAATGGTCTGTTTATGCTGTGAAGTAAATTTGCTGGTACATCCTTCTCTTTGTGCACAGTCTCATCTCCCAGCACACTGATATCTACATTAAGTTTCTAAAAATAGCACATCCTTCTTACATAAACTTGACATAAAGGAATTAGGTGACAGCTGACCAAAATCACCCCTTTAAAAGGCAAACTTTGCTGAGCACCAAATGCAACCACACTTACAAGCAGCCAAGCCTTCTTGTATTAATTGAAGAAGACAGAAGAAAGCTTCTAGATAAAGTCCCCATTTGCCTGGAAAGGAAAGGTATTTCCTCTACATACTGACTCAATTACTCCTATTCCCACTTATTTATAAGCTAACAAGTTTTCCAATGGATTTCTATTCCAGGAAGAGATCTGCCATAAGCACCCTTCCAAGTGCAGGTCCCAGAGAAGCTCTGCCATTCCCATTGCAATGGAGAACTTTGCCATTCAAAACCATTCAGGCTTTCAAAACTCATCTAGACTTTACTTAAAGGAAAAGCTTCTAGAGTTTCAAGAGTCTTTCTAAATTACATGACAGCTGTCTAAATACAAACCAGAGCAGCATTTGCTTCTTGCATCTGCAGTCATTCTGAATAATGACTCAGTGTCTCAAAGCTTATCCCTCCCAGCAACAGGATGAGCTTCACAAGAGCCAAATCAGTAAAGCACAGGAAAGTTAATATGCAAATTAGTCTGTGGGGGGAAAAAATAGTTTTTGCATTATCTAGCTAATCCCTAAACCTCAGGGTGCTGAATTATATATGAATTATTAGATTGGGATCATCTCTGTGCCAGTGTGGAATATGTCAGGGAGGTACAGGGCACAGATACACTGACCTGCCAGGGAAGTCCCTGTTGTAGGACACAAAGAGAATTAAACAGTGACTCCAGAGATGTACAGCTGAGAAAGCCAACACCAACCACCCCTGGTGCTGGTCAGAGGGGGACTTTGTGCCATTTGCTGCCAAACTGGGAAAATACAGACAGGCACAACCTCAGCTGTGTGGGCTGCAGTTGGTGAGGGGCTGCCCGTCCCCTGTGCCATGAAATGCTGGTTTGGCTCTCAGCTACAGCTCACAAGGCTCCATTTCACCTCGGGGGTCCCCTCCAGATGTCACCGGTGGTGCAGGACCCCTCGGGGCCAAGGTGGCACCCATGGAGCCTTCTGAGCACGTGGCAGCACAACACACCTCTGCATTAGAGGTCAGAGCTGTGCTGAGGACACCCGAGTGTCTGTAGGTTCAAGTGACCCTCAGGTGACCCCAATCTCCCCCTCCCCATTGCCAGGTGCCAGGGCTGTAGTGGGATAACCTGCTGTGATGGCCAGGCAGACCCCACACCCCTGCCCTGCTCCACGTCCTCTTTGACTGTTCACTGAAATTGAAACAGCATCCACAGCAAAGACTGAGCTCTCGCCTGACTAAGGGGGTATCTAGGCCACATTTCTCGGAAAAACTGGTTTGCAAGCCCCTGTAGAGAGAAATTAATTTAGCTGGGTCTCCAGCATGCAGGTCATCCTCCCCTGCCATCACATCACGGCAGGAGACAGGGACAGAGAGCATCCTCCTCCTCACTGCCCCTCACACAGGACACAGGGTACAGGACACCAGTAATAAGCTTCTGAGCCAAAGCTGCACCATCATCTGAGGACATGACCCCAAATGCTCAGTGTTAGGAGTCAAACACCTCTTGGTGAAAGGAAGAAATGGAAACAGGATTTTCCCATCCTCAGTAATCCAGGCTGCTGCACATGCTGCTCGTCTCCAGAACTTCCTACATTCTCCCCACTGCTGAAATTCAACATCTATGTTTGTAAGGATTTGTGAATGACTTTGGGAGATACCAGAATCAGGTTTTTTGGATAAACTAGGCCCTACAAAAACTGCACCTTTTAAAGTGTCTTTGGAGCTTTGCTTCTCATACCTGCAAGTGTTGAAGCCTACAAAGCTTCTACAGAGGTTTCTACTTCCTTCAGACTGTACAAACTCTATGCCAAGAAACTAAACTACTTTTTCATTGCAACAAAGCAAATACCAACCTTCAATTGTAGGCTTTACTCTTTACTATCTTTTTTTTTTACACTAATTTCTGATGGGTATTAAAAAAGCCCTCAGTAGTTCCTAACTCCAGCCCAGGACAGTCAATGCAGCAGCAAGCTTTGCTACTATATTTTCCATAACAGAACACATTTAGATCCAGAAAGGTGGCATTCAGAAGGACTGATGTGTCTCAGTGTCTCTTCTGGCAGCACAGTCTTCCTCAGCCACCCAGCCTGAAAAGCAGGCAGCAAAGAGCTCCTCACAAATGACTCTTGTTTCTCCCCTGAATGTTTTTATTCATTGGGTTCAACACTGTTTCAAAGCACATGGGAGAGATGACCCAAAGGGATGGGACAACATCCCCACAGAAGCTGCTGCTAATAAAAGCAGCATTCAGCAGAATTGCCACTCACTGGTCACATTTTCCAAGGAACAAGCAGTGTGTGAACACTCCGGCTGTGTGACAGTGACACACAGCTCCACACAAATTCAGAAAGCAAGTTTTGGGCACATCTACATACTTGATCCACAGCACATATTGTGTTGAACAAGCCAATAAGTAAAATGAATGCTACCAGTTATCTGTGAGGTCCAGTATGAAAATTACTGAATTACAGCTCCCATTAAATTAAGAAGTAACGAGTCTTCTTACACCTTACCCAGCAGGACGGCAGAGCTAGAGCTGGATAAAGAAACCAGCAAGATGAATTACTGGACATGAACTTTCAAGCTAAATTAAAGAAAATTAAACCCTTTTCTGATCTAGTTTCCTCCTTTTATCTCTCATTTTTATACAATTATGCACTGTTGGGTTTTAGCCAGATAGGAGAGAAGATCTAGGTCAATGCTTCTCCACCCCTTTTTCCACTGAAGGACCAACCTGTTTTGGAGAGGAAAAAATAAAATCACAGTCCATATTATACTCCATATTCTCCCCCTAGCTGGGAAGAAAAGGCTGCTACTGGAGCACCTATTGTTTCTTTCAACAGAACCATATTGCTTTATTCATATAACAGCAACCTTAGTGTTATAAATTGGTTTCAAATGTTTTCATTAGGCACCAGCAGCAAAGCAAAGGCACATAGCAACATTTCTTCAGGAATGTGTCCAAGTGTACAGGGATGAGAGTATTTACATTTCTTTTTTAATTAGTTCTTTTGTGGAGCCCCTTTGTTGCCTTAGAGACCTTAGTTTGAACTAACTTGAACAAACCTACTTAAGTAGAAAACAGACCAGGAACAAGAAACTGCTTTGTCATAGTCATGCCTAAATTTCCCCAGCTTTAAGATCTTGTTTCAGTCCATTTTATTCATTTGTCTGACTGCTTTGACCATTAATGTTTGCACTGTGCTCTGAGTTGCTCAGACAGCAGAGCTGGAGATTCCCATCAGCCTGGCCCAGGTTACTCCCTCTGACACCCAGGACACAGCCACAGACTGGGAAAACAGGACATGCAGACGGGCTTCCAAGGGACTGGATCTGCAATCCCATTTTTCCCATTGTCTAAATGGTCTCTGCAGATAATTGGTGAATCACAGCTTTGGTTTCCTTTTCGAGCAGAAAGGGAACAAGCACCTTCAGGACGCTGTGCTGTTCAGAGCCCCATTTGTGGTCCCCACCCTCCCTGCTGTCACACTTGGGGAGCAGATGAAGGCACAAGTTTGCTGGTTCCAGTATAAGCAGCTGGATCTGCTAAAGGAGATACACAGGCTGGAAAAGCAGGAGGCCAGATGTGTCAGTTCCATTAGCTCAGCATGGCCTAAGGGAAGAAAATGAGGGTGATCCCTCAGACTCCTGTTTGCATTAGGAAAGTAAGTGCTCACACACATCCCCTGCAGCAGCTTGAGCTGTGGCTCCCAACGGACCAGAGCAGGGCAGGGGGATTTGCTTGTACAGCTCTGCCTTGTGCAAAATGTGTGCCATTCTCATTGTCTCGTGAGCACTTCTTCTCTGGGAAAAGTGTAACATATTCCTCACAAGATGTGGATGGCTGCCTCGAAATGATTGTGGATTTGAGCTCAAACAATCAGGGGACAGAAGCTCAGTCCTGAGGTTGCAATGACACCTGCTGATGTCCCTGTGATAGGGACATGTGCAAAGAGCCAAGAGTTCACAAAGCAGAGTTATATCTCACTGAGTATTCCTGGAAACACAAGGCTATGGGTGGACAAGTACAATGGGGATGAAAGAAATGCTGCAGGGTAAAAAAGAGGAGACAAGTCAAAGTGCTGCTCCTATGAGCACACGAGGGAGCAAAGCCAGGGACCTACAGACCCCAGCAGCTGTACATGTACACACTGTGTAATGGCTTGCAAAAAACCCTATTCCAGCAAGAAGGTATCACAAATATTTTGGCAATACTCGGAAAAGAAAATAAAAGCACATATTCTTTTCCCTGCGTGGTCTGACAGAGATACTTTCTCCTCTTCTTTCCACGTCCTGTGGTCACCTTCTCTAACCATGCACACCAGGAACCAGGGCAAAGAGAGGCAGCACCAGTCTGACATGTGCAGACTGTCACTCCTATCACCTGCACACACAGCAGTGGGGAGTAACAGCTCCATTCCATAACACAATGAGCAGATCCAAATTCAGATCAATATATTTTGCTTCTAGCAAGACAGACTGTATTTATTCCCAAAATACCAGCTAACATGCATGGGATACTTAAACCCTTTGTGCTTTCTTAAGGTTGGCTCCTGCTTTCTTCAAGTGAAGAACACAGCTCAGACTTTCTGTCAAACATCCAGGGCCTTTGTGAACAGGAGGGGACAACAGCTGCTGCTCTGCAGCATTACAGGATGCCATCCACAATGACATTACAGTGTCCCCTTTACTTAATAAACACTGAGATTAAAAATAAACTAGAGCTCTCCTTTGATCTGTGGAAGCTCAGGAAGCTGAGATGGAGGGTGAGAGGAAAGAAGGGAGAGAATGAGCACTTCTGTCAGGCAGTGATCGTGGAGCAGTCGGCAGCACTGGAGGCAATGAATGCCCACAGAATGCACGGAGACCAATGTAATGTAACAGCAAAACCAGGGGAGATGGGGGGATGAAAAGTGCTTCAGATAAGTAATTTTATTAAACAAAAAGTAAAAACTAATAATAATAATTAAAAACAGTCTGTACATCCCAAATACAAGCCATATTCAGAAGACTGCCAGTCAGGCAATTTGCTCAACTCATGCACTCGAGCAAACAAACATGAGAAGCTTTTCACACATATGCCATGGCCTGGCCCAAACTGGTTTTCCTTCCCACTGGGCCACCTCCTCTTGCCCTCCAGGAGGATCAAACAATACTGGAGAAAAGAAAAAGTGGAGGTAATGACTAACACATGAAAACTAACAACACCAACACCGGAAAGTGCAGAAGACAAACTTCCCTGCTCCTGGTCCCAAATGGAAACCTGCCTGCTGCAGGCTTTGCTGCTTTGTGTTTGCCTTGAAGCTATAAATGTTATAATAAGGTCAATGTGTACACAGCCAGCTCTCTGACAATAACTCCATGCCTTTCAGCCCCCATTTGCCTACTCAGGAGCCTCTCTGTGGAGCAGGGAGGCAGTGGGAGGCAGGGCTGCCTGAGGAACAACCCTTCGTCTTCCCTTCAAGCATCTCCCACCTGCAAACAGGGGAAATGCAAACAGACAACATGAACAGGAAAATAGGTCACACTTCAGTGATTTCAAACTTCAAAAATATGGAAGGAACTCAACACAGGAGCAGGGAGGTGACAGGAGAGCACATCACACACTTCCGATGAATCCATTTGATTCTGTGACTGATCAGACTTTTTCAGTGAGATTGCTTTCCAATTTATGCCTTTAAATGGAAATCGAGACCTTGATTTTAGCATTAAATTTATGCAGGTAGATCCTTGAGGCAATACTTCAACAGAAAACACCAAAGTGCAAAGACATTAGATTAATAATGCAAATATTGTACGTGTATCTAGAGTGACTCGGAGCATTCAGCAGTTCCCAAATCCTGCAGTAACTCCTGCTCTGTCATTTTAACTTTAGCAGTAATTGGACATTTCCTTAAAACCTCCAGCACAGGTGCCCTCCCCCTTTTTACGAGGCTGTATTTAGATGGACACAGGGGAAGGTGCTGCTGCCCCTTGCCCACCCCTGTTGGCAGAGGCAGCAGGGCAGGAGCTGGGCTGGGCTCCTCCTGGCGAGTTCAGGGCAGTACCAGCTCCCTCACACAGGGCCAGGAAGTGTCAGTGCCAAGGGCTGGTGGAATTAGGATCACTGTTAGATTAGTTAACAGCTGTATAATTAGCCACGCTAAGCCTAGATGTTTCCCCTTGAAACCTAGTTTTTACAGTTATAAATAGCAGTGTTAATGATCTCCAGCATCACTGCTCACACTCGGAGCCCCTCCTGCCTCCACCAGCTCTGGTGTCACTCACTCAATGTCACATTCCTCTGACTTTCTTGTAACAGCTACTGAAGGAGACAAAAAAGGAGCTAAAAAAGGCAGAAACCAAAAATAAACCCCAAACTGAAGCGGACCAAAAAGGACTTTTTTCCTTACACACATTAAACTTCAGCACATAACAGCTGGAGCTTGTACTTAAACTGCACCTTCAAGCATTAACTTAATTACATTTCACAAGAGTGGGAGGAGATGGTACCAACATTTCATACACAGGTAAACTGAGACAAAGGAGTGCAGTAGTGTGGAGTCACACAGCAGGGTGATGGATGGGACCGAGAATGAAACCTGAGTGCCCAGCACATCCCCTTGTTATTTACCAAATGGGATAAAGCACCAGGGCACTCCAGCACTGAGGCATCTGTCATAAATCTGTCATGGCACACTACATGCTAATGAAGGGATATGAAGAGCATTTTTCTTTATTTTGAAGGTATTCAGTGCAGGAAAATTTCAAAAAATAGAGTTCACGCTCTTTAGATAAATCTGATTTGCCAAATCTATGAATAAGGCAGAATGCAGACTTGTCATCTCTGAAATCTGAAGTTCAGACAATGCAATTCTTAAATCCTCTCCATACTGTTAATTTATCGCCAGTGATATTATCACATAACCAAAACAATTCACCACTTTCATCAAGGATTAAAAATATTTCTTTTTAAATATTTAGTCTCAGCAGAGCTTTGTAAAACTCTGCAGTGCGGCAACACAATCTCTGGAAATGTCCATGGCACAGATTACAGACGCAGTTACTGTAAAAAACATTACAATACACAGATATTTTCAGCTCTTCCAAATGTCTCACCATGGCCAGCACCACATGTCTGAGAGAAAGAGCATCTTTGGAGGTAAAACATAATCAAGTGAGAATTTTCAAGGCTATTTCCAGGAACATTATTAGGACTTTAATGGGGTTTAGAAATGAAAATGTGAGATAATATGATAAACTGAACACTGCTGCTCACAATTCCCTCTGTGGTTACAATCAGAGCTGCTGGTCTGTGCTTCTGCACCGAGGGTTTCCAAAGGTACCTTCCCTGGAGCAGCACAGAGCCCCAGGCTGTCTGGGGGGATGGAAGGCCTGAAGCAGAGCAATACACTTCCAGAATACTCTTCCCACAGTATGTAACATCCCCTACAATATTCCCTGAATCCACTAATTGCTTTAATGCAGTGAAGAAACAAATCCCCACATGCCAAGGCTGCAGGCAGATTCTGAGAGCAGTGCAGGACTCTGCCAGCATCCAGCCATGCTGCAATCCCAGAATCTCACAATCTGCTGAGCTGGAAGGGCCCCCAAGGATCCTGGAGTCCAACCCTGAGCCCTGCACAGCCCCATCCCCAAGAGTCCCCCCTGTGCCCAGAGGATCATCCCAGCCCTCCTGGAGCTCTGGCAGCCTTGGGGCTGTGCCCACTGCCCTGGGGAGCCTGGGCAGTGCCCACCCACCCTGTGGGCAAAGCACAACCTGGGGCTGAGCTCCAACCTCCCCCTGCCCTGACACAACTCCAGCCATTCCCTGGCTCCTGGCCCTGGTCCCCCAGAGCAGAGCTCAGGCCCTGCCCCTCCTCTGCCCCTGCCCAGGGACTTGGCCCTGCAATGAGGTCTCTCTCCCCTCAGGCTCCTCTTCTCCCCCTCAACACCCCCAGTGCCCTCAGCTGCTCCTCACCCCTTCCCCTCCAGGCCCTTCCCCACCTCCAGTCCCTCCTTTGGACACTCTCCAATGGCTCAAGACCTTTCCCACACTGTGGTGCCCAAAGTGCCCCAATATTGCAGGTGAGGCCCCAGGGCAGAGCAGAGCAGGACAATCCCCTCCCTGGCCCAGTGCTGCTGTTCCTGCTGCCCCAGGACACGGATGTCCCTCCTGGCTGCCAGGGCACTGCTGGCTCGTGGCCAACTGGCCACTGACCAGGACCCCTCCTGCTTCTTAAGACACTTCCCACAGACAGGAAATCTCAGGCTGCTTTTCTTTCAGATGGGGAAAAAGCAGCACTGGCAAATGATGTGGCTTCTCCAAATCCCCTGAGTGGCACAGCACTGTGCTAAGAGCTTCTCCAACACAAAGCAATTTGGGATAATTTATCAGCACCCATGTGAGCCAGGGGACCTGCTTGGATATCGATCACAAGGAGACCAGTCTTGATCATACTCCAGTAGAATCTGAGAACATGTTTTGTAAGCAAAGCATAAACCCAGAAAATATGTATTTTTTAATTTTATCCATTTGATCCCTCAGTAGAATTGTGAAAATCTGAACAAAAAATAACCTTACCCCAAAGTTACTGGCTCATGTTTTAGAACAGTGGCTGTTGATTTTGCTAACTTTGTTTTCTGGGCTCCCCATTTCACACACACACCATCCCAACCTGGAAACGTTTTCAGACAGAAAAGTGCTTCTGCCAGAGACTCTTTCAAAGGGTCTCATCACAAGTTGCCACCAGGCCCTTACCAAACTCTACCTATTATTTTATAGTGAAACTTCCCAACTGGGCAACCATGCCCAGACAGTCTGTGATATTCCCAAATGAAAGCTGTGTCTTTGGTGAACACTTCGTCTGTGAAAGAAAAAAAAAGAAACAAAAAAACGAAACAAACCAACTAAACAAACAAACAAAAAAGAAAACAGAAAGGAAAAAACAGGTGCCCCAGGGGACCTGGTTCCTCTAGCTTCTTCTCTCCTCCCAGCTCCTCCCTTGCTGTTCCCCTCCCAGCTCTTACTGTGCCATTCCAGCCATCCCAGCGCCAAGCAGGGAGATAACAGAGGAAAAGCCATTAGAGAGGCATCAGGCCATTCCACTTACCTGGTCAAGGGTAATTACCCTAATTAAAACACTGGGAGGGCTTGTAAATAGAAACAAGTGACTTGCCGAAGGAAAAATCCCCAACCAAACCCTCTGTTGCCTCTATCACCTTTTTCTCCTGGCACTGGGCACGGCAGGAACCAGGTCCCCTGGGGCACCTCGGACCCTACGGAGCCCCCAGCACTGCCCTGCCGTGGGGACACTCCTGCAGCCACTCTGGAGAGGGGACACCTGAGTTCCTGGAACATGGCTCCCAAAGGAACATTGGAAGAGAAAGTCTGAGAGGGCCCGAGAGCTGAGAGGAATGAATTGATGCTCCCAGTCAGAGAAATTTTCTGTCCTCAGCAGCTTTGGTTCTGTGCAGGGCCAGAGGCTGAACCTTGATGATCCTTATGGGTCCCTTCCAACCCAGGATATTCTGTGATTCTATGACTTGGGTTCTGCATCCCTTCACACAGACTTTTCCCCCAAATTCACTCCTTTGGTTCTATCTCAAACATCTCAGTTCCCAGGGTATCTAAGGCAAAACCAACAGGCTGAACAAATTCCTATTGGAGTTTTTGCTCTGTGGAGTCACAATGGATCACCCATGTGCTTTGACAGGAGCAGGGGTTCACACCCAAAGCCTGGTGGAAGGACCCATGACTGGATTCCACTCTGCTCTCAACCTCCTTCGTGCTGTGTACTCAGAAAACACAAGGCACTGGCCCTGCAAAGCTCATAAATCTCCAGGACAAACCCTCAGAATTTGGCTGCAAACGCACTGGGGCCACTGCAAACTCCTGTGAGAGTTCCTGCATGAGTTTGTCCTCTCTCACACAAAGGAAGGAGGAGTGGAGGGCTCTTTGCCTCGTGGCATTGCTCCATCCTCTCTCAAAGCTTGCAAGGCTGTTGCTAAACAGCCAGTGATCCAGGGCTGTAAGAGTTTTTGGCAAAAGCCTGCCCTGGATGGTGCTGAGCCAGAGCGAGAGGGAGGGACTGCTGCACTATGAACATGAGGATCCAGAGCCCAGCCAGGACAGCTCTGACCTGTGATTCCTGGGTACCTCACAGTTCTAGGACAGACACCTTTCATCAAGGGAAAAACACACCCCTTTTTCTTTTCAAGGCTCACAGAAGGATGTTTTACTGGGAACACAAGCACAGAAGATGAGAGGAACAGGAAAATGTTATTTGCTTGAAATTGTCACCAGGCCAAGTAAACGACATCATCATCTGAGGCAGATCAGACACTTAGAGCACGTATTTGTGAGAGGTAAACATCAACTCTTGGTGGCTTTAGCAAAGCTGTGCTAGAGAAGAGGATGACCACGAACTATTAGGTGTGTAAAGCAGAGGGCAGCAGGGAATCACAGGGCCTCCTTCCCTCCCAGTGCCCAGAACTAACCCCCCAGTGCTCCATCGGTGCAGCACCACAGAGGGGCTGGCCAGGGATGGATCACTGCTGCAGGAGTTACTGGGACACATCCAAAAAAGCATTTGTTAGGACTCACATGGACAAGGATCTGTGCAGAGATGTAATCCGATGCACCAGCATCTGGCTGGCACACAAACAAGGCTTGCTTTCATCCCCACAGGCTGGGCTGGAATCACTGCTGCCTATTTTTATCATTTTTAATTGCTTGCAAAGCTGAGGGGGCTGTAAGGAAGGAGCCAGCCCCTGCTCTGCACACAGTCGTTGTCCCCAAACAATGAACCTCCCAGAGCCAAACTGCCTCCCAGGCTCGAGCAGCACTGCAGATACACTGCACACACCCGTCCTTCTGCCTGGGGCTCCAGGGAACAGCCGGGAGGAGGGAAGTGTGCAGGGATTTACCGAGGTAAGTATGTGCAGTGTATTATCTCTATCTAGGGACAATCCCCCTGGAATTTCTGAATTTCTGCCTGTCAGACAGATTCAGGCCACTGAGCTGAGAACTCCCTTCATGCCATTTTGTCTCCCAGTTTGTTTTCCCATCACTGCCATACGCTGAGACCTGTTGGGAGAGCAGCCGGGGTGGTGGGGAGAGCAGAACACACAGATAGGGCATTTCTTTATAAGAAGGAAAAAATTCAGTCATCACTCCAAATGGACCAACATTTGCTGGCATCTGTTACCATAATGAGTGGACAGTTTGAGCAAACTATGAAACAGTTGGTAGGATGTAAAAAGCTCCCAGACCACTTCATGTAGGAGATGCATGTCCTCCAAAGAAATCCATTTCTGCTCAATAAAAGCACTCCACCAAAGCAGGAGGTGGCAGCAGCCTTGTAGTGAAGCACAGCAGCACAATGTGACTCTCACCTATTGCTACAGAGGGAGCCACACTCTGTTCCTACCCAGGGCCAAAGGAACGGGGCTGTTGGGCACCAAGGCTTGTCAGCAACTGCTGTTGATGGGAAACTCTGGGACCACCAGCATGTTCACTTAAATAAGTTAAACTGCATCAGAGCAGCTGTGTTACCCAGCATTTTCCTACACAAACCCATGCTCCATCCCCTGCAAGAGAGTGTTTAAATACACTGGCACACATGAAGGGAACTGTTACTTGGATCATATGAGGCATCAGTTACTGATGAAGGAAATGGGTGATGCAAAAGACCCCAAACCCACACTGCTCACCATCAGAAAGGGTGTTACATGTTCAGTTTGGAAGAACTCTGTCAGGTACAAACTGGCCTCATCCCACTGATTTCAAAGCAAGTTGTTCTCTCTCTCAGCAAGGACTGAGCCATGGTACCTCACAGGGATGTGCCTCCCAGAGTGGATGAGTATTTGCACAATCAATAAAATGCACACATTCAATTTCTCCCCAAAATGGGGTCAATAACTGAAACAGGTATTAAGTTAGAAGTCACTCCCATAACAACACTGAAGGATTAAAACACCATTCCCCTTATCCCTGTATCCTTTTCCTTCTCACATCACAGGACACGACTGACCTTCAGAGAGCAAAGCAGAAATGAATAAAGGTGCCAAGACCAAAGATCAACCAAGATTTTAACTTTGCAAATTCACAGTTTCCGTGGCATTGCCCTTGAGCACAAGTCCAGGAGTTGGGAGAGATGGGTTTATAACCAGCCACTACAGAAACCTCCTCTCAACTTTAACTCTGCAGTGAGTAGAAATAAAGGACCTCTATTTAAATGAGAAGTTCACACTCAGGACTTTCACTAAGTACAAATCTAGGACTCTTAGTAAATACAAATCCATAATAAAATGCCTGTGACAGCAAGTTCATTCACAACATCTGTTGTTTTTGATCACGATTTGTATATTCACACAGAATTGTTGGTTCCTAAAACCAAAACAAGACGGATTTTCCTCTGGTGCCTCCATATTTCCATTGTAACTGTTGTGAAATGCCACTACACATTTTTTTCCAGGAATAAACCCTAATGAATCAAAATGGGGATCTGTCTGCACACTGCCACACCACACATTTCAGTGTTTGCCAGCAGTAACACACTACAGAGTCTTAGTCCAGATGCTAAACCTCCAAACTGAACACTTCTAGACTAATACCAACATGTCCCACACTTACAGTGTTATTTTGTGTTATTAATAAAAGACTGTTATTCATACATACAAACACGTTCTACATTATTTCACCTAAAACATCACTTGGGTGTTGCAAATTGCTTGTCTCTTTTTAGAGCACAACTTGCTTCTGTTTCACACTGATTTGAAGGATATGGAAACCACAGGACATGTTTGAGAGATAAGGCAGAACAAATTGTAAACCTCGTGGTATTTATCACAAAGCCCACATTATCTACTGCTGTAGCCACTGCCTTTATCTTCATAGTTATTATTATTTGCCCACATATAATGGAAAGCTAAATATCCCTGTTTTCTGCTAGGCTTGCATCCTGCCTTGGCATATTTACCCTGACAAAGTACAGCACGAGCTGGTCACAACTGTGCTGAACAAATAACTAATTATTTAAAGCAGGCTTTTGATGGAGAGCCCTGACTATTAATAAATGTAGTTCTAAATATTCTGTTGGAAATTATGCTTTCCATTAATATCCACTCCTGTGTGTGCCAGGGTGGCACAGAGTGTAGTTCCTGCTCTGAAATGACTGGAGCTCGCCATGGACAGCATTGCCTCAGGTGTGCCTTGTACTACAACACACCTACCCCTGTTTTCTGATCATTTTCTAAAGATTACATACATGGAACACACATACAAACATGCAGCACTACCTTGGTCAAGGCAAGCCTTCAATAACTCTGCTAGGAATTCCCATTAAACTCCACCTCCTGCTCCTATCAAACAACCACCATATCAAACCTCCTCATCTCTAACTCATGTAACCCAGCACGGCCATGGCAAATGGTTCATATACACATTTTACAGGCATGTTACAACCCCCCAACACGAGACAGCTCACGTTGGATCTCCCAAACTTAATTCTGAGCCGCAAGACAAGCTCTTTCAACATAATCATCATTACCATATGGGCAGCTCTGCTATTGTGCTGTTTCTAATTAGGATTGTATATGTTACACATGTTGAAAGAGTTTGCAAATATGTTTTGTGGTTGACAGTTAAGCTCAGTATTTAAAGTAATGTGAACTTTTGTATGTTTACATTACATTTGGTGTAACAAGCACATCATGTGCATAATAAACATACATATGTGCACATATAAATGCATACACACTATTTTGTTTTAGCAAAATAAACATAAAACAGGTGTCAGAAATGTTAAAACTCATAACTGGAATAAACACATTCACCAAAAATTTATTTCCAATGCACTCCTGCTCAGCTATTTGCTTCTACAGACTGGATCCAGAAGTATTTCCACTTTACTACTACAATGCTTTATTCATTATATGTAGGTATTTACAGCTGTAATCTTGTATATGCTACTCAAAATTTGGAATTAACTTCTTCAAGAAGTTATCTGTGTATCTATCTATTGACACATAATTTTTGCCACCGAAAGAATGATATAAGCAATTCAAAGATAGAAAACAAGTTAAAATCTTAGCATGGTACAGCACAAAAGCTGCTGGAGTACAGGCATAAAAAGGCAAAGTACCAACAACTCACAGGTAAAGAACAAAAATCAATCCTTTACAAGTACAAAGCCTGGGGCGATTAATTTAATTCTAAAACCTTATACAAATATGCTGGGCATGAAGCTGCTGTGAATTGCAAACAGGGTTTGGAACTGTGCTTTCCAAATCATTATTTTATTAGATGTGTGTACCTCTCCCTTTTGATTTGTAAGAGCCTTACAAGATGTAAGAGCAGTACACAGACACATTTAATTGCTAATGATACTGTGCTCTGTTTCAAGTTTCAGCATTAGCATCTCAAGGTAGAAGAGCATTACAACCCTTTCAAAGCTTCAAAACCCACTTTTCACATAAACACATTGCTGCCTGAATTTCCCTTTTGAGTCTTTTGTCTTGCACTCACCCTTCAGTTCAAAGTAGTAAAATAACAAGGTATTTCAATATTAGATAACTCACAATAATGCTTTGAAGCAAGAGGACAGCAAAGCACCAGCCTCTATCAATAACACACAGACCCACTTGCCTGTGCAGGGTGTGATACACCACAATTTTCAGTTACTCAAAGAGCTTTTTGCTGCACTCAGGCCACTTAAAAATGGATGGAAACAGTTGTCTTAATATTCCTTGTCCAGGGAAGCTTTCAAAAGGAAGATGTAAGAGCTTTGCCTCATCTCTTCCTGGGACGTTGTCCTGGGGATGTGACAGCCCAGCTGAGATCATGGATGCACTGCAAGGAAACCATGACACTTCCAGAAGCAGAATTCTGTCCTTGAGGGAGTAAAATGAAGCACTGATGCACATTTGAATGCACCAGTTCAAGCTTACCAGCCTACCTGGAGCTCCTACCTCCATTTCAACAGGCTGAAATGAAAAGTTCAGCCTAACAAATTAACTGCCAATCTCCAGGTTTTCAACTCACCTACCTGATCAAATTTAATGCAAGCTATGTTGATTCAGCATTATAAAATTAATTGCAATGACATCTGACTGATGAGGGGTAATCTCATACACTAGGTGACTACTGAATCCTGCCAGGAAGCACCAAGATAGGGAAGAAGAGCATGGAGTGTGTCCATGGTAAGACAGACTGCAGCTTATTCCTTATCAGACAGCAGAGAATCCAACCAGGATGTGAAAGTCAGTAGAAAGTCTTGCTGTGCTGCACATGTGTCAGGACTCTGCTCCTCATCAGTAAAGAGGAAATGAGAGAGAAATGTGAGAAATTCTTTAGTTGTACGAGTTGAGAGTTTACTAAAGAGAGACCTGTCCTTTATTAGTCTTAGGGCAAATCTCTAAATCCTTGCAAAACAAGAGAAAACCATTCATACCCATCTCACTACACTCCTATCATAGAACTAGTTACTCCACCAGAAAAGACACATAATTCCTAACCTTCAGGTTTATCCATATTTATAATGAAGATGTTATAATTAGTGATCTCTACCACTCCCATCGAGCCCTGCTGAAATGTTTCTACACTTCTTAGACCATTAAAACATAATCACAGCTGAATAATACATTAGTAAGTCTGATCACAGACAAAATAGAGTTTGTCAGTTCTCCTGCTACTAATCTGCTATAGCATTGCAAGGGCAGCAAAACCTGTCAGATTTCACAGGACTCAGTAAAACTCCATTTCAGCTGCTCACTCTGATGGCTGGTGTTCGAGGTGGTGACAAGGAAGAGCCACTGTTGCTTTTGTAAGTTTTAGTCATGTACAATAACACTCAAGGGTGATTGATGTAATCACATTCCCTCTGCAAATTCACTTGCTCTTCTGCAAATAGGTTTTAATAACCAGAGTTTCCACGAGCTGAGGAGGAGGAGCAGGGGGACCACAACAGCTTGCTGGGCTCTGGCAGCTCCTCAGGACTTCCCTGCTCCTTGATTCCTGCCATTCCCTGGCAGTGACCCCTCAGGATGCTGAGCCAGGCTGCCACTCACAACAGACCACGAAGATCTTCCAACACCAAACCCTTCTTTCATTCTTTTCCTCTTCGAGGACCAGGGAAGCAATTAACAGTACTGCCATTCACACTCCCATTCTGGGCCACCGGAGGGACTGACCAAATGTAGTGGGTTTCTGTGGCCAGGTTTTGGTAGCAGGGGGGGCTGTAGGGGAGGCTTCTTCCAGAAGCTGCTGGAAGCTTCCCCCATGTCCAGCAGAGCCAATGCCAGAGGCTCCAGGAGGGACCCACTGCTGGCCAAGGCCAGGCCAACCAGGAGTGACAGTAACAACTGTGATAACATACTTAAGGAAAGAGAAAAAAAGTTAAGGGGTAGATGAAGATGGGAGTCAGAGAACAGCAGAGTGAGAACATGTGAACAACAATGCAGACACCAAGGTCAGGGCAAAAGGAGGGGCAGGAGGTGCTCCAGGCACTGGAGCTGAGGTTCCCCTGCAGCCTGTGGAGGAACACAGGGAGCAGAGATCCCCCTGCAGCTCAGGGAGGGACACAGGGATACAGAGATCCCCCTGCAGCCCAGGGAGGAGCCCACCCAGGAGCAGGGGATGCTGGAAGAGGCTGTGATCCCATGGAAGGCCCATGTTGGAGCAGGGCCTGGCAGGGACCTGCTGACCCGTGGGGAGAGGAGCCCACACTGCAGCAGGATTTCCTGGTAGGACTCGTGGCCTGTGGGGACCCACCCTGGAGCAGCCTGTGCCTGAAGGACTGACCCTGTGGAGAAGTGACCCACGTGGCAGCAGTTCCTGAAGGACTGTCTGTCTCCCGTGGGATGGACTCACACCAGAGCAGTTCCTGAAGGACTGTTGTCTGTGGGAGGGACTCACACCAGAGCAGTTCCTGAAGGACTGTCTGTCTCCCATGGGATGGACCCCACAGGAAGCAGGGGAAGGATCCTCTCTCTGAGCAGTGGCAGAAAAAACAACTGCCCATAACCCCCATTCCCATCTCCCTGCACCACTGGGGGGAGGAGGGAGAATTTGGAAGGAGGGGGATGGGGGTCTTTAAGATTTACTTTGCTTCTTAAGCTCTGATCCTGTTAGTAACAAATTCAACTAATATCCCCACTTGGAGTCTGTTTTGCCCATGACAATGATCAGTGAGGGATCTCTCACAGTCCTTATCTCAAGGCTTGAAAACCTTCGTTATATTTTTTCTCCTCTGCCCGTTTGCAGGGGGGAGTGAGAGAATGGCTCTAGTGGGTACCTGGCATCCAGCCAGGGGCAAACCACTACACCAAAGGAAACAGGGCAAGCAACATCTTTAGAAATGTAATTTCTGGTTCTCTAAGAAAGGCTTCAATCACTATCTCAGAAGTTTTGACAAATCCAGTGTTAACTGAAGTATTACTGAATGTGGGAGAAGGAGTCATCACTCACTCTGAGCCAGTTACAACCCAAGCAGAGCAGCCAACAGAAAAGGGGGAGGGAGGGAAATCTCCCCTTGCTAAAAGACATAGCAAATAGAATAGAATTTCAAATAGAACCACAGAATGGTTTAGGTTGGAAATGACCCTAGAGATAATCTAGTTCCAACCCCTCTGCCTCAGGGACACCTTCCACTAGACCAAATAGCAACACAGAGCATGTTTGACTCTTAGCAAGGCACACCCTCAGCCTCCTGCCTCTCAAAACACACTTTCACTTCCATTCCTGCCATCAGACCTGAATGAAGGCTCTGAATGTTTGCAGACTCTCACCGACTGCAATGTGTGGAGTCAAACAGCTGCTCTGCACAGCCAATGCCAATAAATCCCACAGCATGGGAGGCAACATTTTTGTTCTACTTTGGTGAGATAAAAGAATAAACCCTGGAACTGTGGTTGGAACTTTGATTCCCTATCAACTGATCCCATGGCTGCCTTTGTTATCCTTTTGCTTGTTCAGTTGGCAGGAGGAGGCCAGGGGTGATCAGTTAACATCTGTCTGATCAAAACTGGAATATGCTACTTGTTACTACAAAGGCAAAACAAAACCCAAACCTTTCCCCCTAAATGAGCATCCTTTGCTCAAGGCAATAAATCATAGAAACATAGAGTGATTTGGGTTGCAAGGGACCTTAGAGCTCACTCATCCCACCCCTGCCATGGGCAGGGACACCTCCCACTGTCCCAGGCTGCTCCAACCTGGCCTTGGACACTTCCAGGGATGGGGCAGCCACAGCTTCTCTGGGCACCCTGTGCCAGGGCCTCACCTCCCTCACAGGGAAGGATTTCTCCCTAATATCTAAGGTAGATACCTTCTCTTTTCGTTTAAGACAATTCCCCCCTGTCATATCATTTTCTGGAAAAAGTCGTGCTTCCTCTTTTTCACGAGCCCTGTCCAGACACTGAAGAGGCTCTAAGGTCTCCCCGGTGCCTTCTCTTCTCCGGGCCGAACATCTGCAGATCTCCCAGCCCGTCTCCAGAGCAAGGGGAAAAGAAAAAGAGCAAGGGGAAAAAAACCAGCCCTCCCCCGCCAAAAAGCCCCCAAACAAGGACAACAACAAAGCCAAAGGAAGCAGAAAGCACAGGGAATGGGGCCGGGCTGTGCTGAGGGCGCAGGGCCCGCAGGGGGAGCCCCAGCGCCGCCGAGGAGCCGCCGAGCCCCGGCCCGAGAGGAACCGCCCGCGCCCCTCAGGGACTGCGGGACAGGGGGAATGGGGGCACGGGAATGGGGATACGGGAATGGGGGCACTGAGGGACAGAAGGGGCAGCACGCGTTTGGAACTTCACACGGACAGAGGGCCGGGTTAGATGGGATATTGGGAAGAAATCCTTCCCGGTGAGGGTGGGGAGGCCCTGGCACAGAGAAGCTGTGGCTGCCCCATCCCTGGAAGTGTCCAAGGCCAGGTTGGAGCAACCTGGGATAGTGGGAGGTGTCCCTGCCCATGGCAGGGGGTGGAACAGGATGAGCTTTAAGGTCCCTTCCAACCCAAACTATTCTGGATTCTGTTATGCCATGCACAATATATTGGTGTTAAACAAGGAGGAGGAAGTGAGAAAGGTTACACAAAGAGCCAGCAGTGCCCTGGCAGCCAGGAGGGACATCCGTGTCCTGGGGCAGCAGGAACAGCAGCACTGGGCCAGGGAGGGGATTGTCCTGCTCNAGTGCCTATGCAGGGCCAGGAGTTGGACTGATGGTCCTTTGGGGTCTCTTTCCTTCTTCCAACTTGGGATATTCTATGACAAGCAAAGCCAGAGGATGTGGAAGCAGTGTTTTCCCTGCCTTACGGGCCAGTTTCGACTACAAAAGCCACTACAGAAAGCTTCAGCAGAGATTACCTGGTGGTAGAGAAAACTGGCTGGGGGAACTAATTCCAAGGGAGCCAATTGCCCCAGCACAGTTACTAGTGGACAGATGTCCTCCTCCCTGCTCCAAAAGCCCCTGGAATACCCTGAGAAACTGCTTTCATAAGCACGAGCATGTTTTGTTTGAATGAAAAAGAGCTAGTAACAATCTCCACAAGGGTTATAAAGTCTTGCCTAAACATAAAGTAAGCTGTTGTAATCATAAATAAAAAGGCTCTTTTATCTGTCTTATATATCTTATAAAAATTTATATTTTATTTACCTCCTATTTACTTGCTATTAACTTCTTTCTAATTCAAACCCACCGCTGGTAGCACAAAACTTCAATCAGGAATTGAAAAAAGAGGGAAGTCAAAGTAGTACTTAAAATTGAGTAAGTGTTGAAGTAAATCAAACATTAAAAATCTAGTAAATAATCAGAATTTTGGAGTGTACTGGATGGACAGAAATGTCAAATGGCTGACACCCCCCTCCAAATGTGCAAACACAACTCGATGTGCTGTCAGCCACTCCTTTTTCTTAAAAAGCCTTTCTGGATGGAAAACAACAAAAAAAAGGTTCTGCATTTCGCCTAACAGGCTGTAGAAGTCCCAGTTCAAGGGTGAAAGGAAGGACAGAGAGAAAATTGCCTTTCCCCTCCCATCCAAGTGAAACATTTGAAATGTATTCAAACCAGCTCTGAACTGCAGCGGGGAGGTCGGTGCTGCCCCACACACCGCCCAGCACCGCAGAGCTCAGCTCATCTCTGCTCAACCCACAGCCCAACTGCCACCAACAGGGCAAATCCCCCCTGGCACAAGTGCCCCCACTGCCCTGGACCTGGCAGAGCTGCCCTCCCCACCCACATGCCCGGGATGCTGCAGCCCCCGCAGCCCATGGAAGCTGAGGGAGAGCTGGGAGAAACAGCCCTGCACCTCCACTTCTCTTTGGTACAGGAGAACCTTTTCGTTTCGTTGTGCTTGGCTTCAAGTCGCCAGTTTTATCTTGCATTTCACACTTAAGGAAACCCAGCCAGGCCTGCCAAGTACTACAAGGTTTTCTGTCAAAACTTGGACAAGCTGAAAAGTTTTACATTCTTTTAACCGTAAACCTTAAAGCAACTCAGACTTTTATTTCACTCGCAGCTCAAGTTTGAGTGTTCCATGACATTTGGCCAACCTGGCTTGGGTTTTCCGTTTGAGATTTCATTACGAAATCCTAATTCCAGAACAGGGTAATTAATACTTTTATTAATAGTATCTGTAGTAAAAGATTATAGGACTTGGAAGAACGACTCTGAGTGCAGTTTGCTGCCCAGCAGACTGTATGCAGTCCAAAAAGGAGATCAGTCCTTTAATTCTGTGTGCTAACAACAAAGCAAAGGCTTTGGAGACGCAGCTGCAGGGACCATTCCCTCAGCTGGCTGCTTGTTATCCATGTTACACCAGACACCAAATCACTGTCACAGAGTTTCTGTTCCCAGGAATTACTCACTCAGTGGGACACAACAGTCTGGGTTGGAGCGGCCCTCGGGGGTGACCTCATCCGAGCAAGGCTGGTTCAGGAGAGATCAGGCTGCCCAGGGGAGATGTGGAAGTCTCTGAAGATGCAGATCCCACAGCCCAGGGACTGCAGGACCTGCCTCCATGGCAGAGCAGGTTCTGCCCTCACCACCTTCCTGGCTGCTCTGTTGGCACTGAACGTGAGAGCCAGCGTGGAACCAGGGGGCTCCAGCAGGACAGAGCACACCTGCCTGGGTACAGATGCCAAATTTGGAACAGTTCTGGTGTCCATTTCCTTTATCTTCTAGTTTGCCCCAAAATATGATGGTGCTTTAGAGTCTGAAGATTAAATACAGCCACTGAGGAGCTGTGCCACCCTGCAGGATGGGCAGCACAGAGTGCCACAACACTTCTGAGGGAGCAGTTGCCAACACTTTGCCAGTTGGGCTTGGACTGTGTCAACCCCTCAGCTGGATTTCAGCGGGACTGGTGGCGTGAGGAACTGTTACACAGGCTCCTTATGCAGCTCAAATGTTGCCATTAGCATAAAGGACCACAAGTGAGGTTAATAATCTGAACACACTGACAGATGTTCAACAAACACTTGGCATCGCTGCAGCCAGAACAAGAAAGAATTCAATGTTATCTTGGACCAGCCTGCACACCAACACAACACGCAGCAGCCAAGCCCTGGTACCAGGTCAGAGCCAGGGATACACAGCAAAGCCAGGCTCTCTCCCAGCACAGGCCCAGGATGGACCAGGACACAACAGGATACAACAGAGCTGAAGATTTTGCAACTCATTGTAAACAGAGAGATTTTAGCTCCAGTGCAAGAGGAAGTACAACAACAGGGGTGGGGGGCAGGATGCTCCTCAAAAGGAGCCAAGGAAAGGGGGTCTCCACTGCTTTACATTAGAAGAAATTTAGGACATCTCCTGGTTTTTTTGTTAAATTCAAGGTCTGTTCGAATCTAATCCAACTGCAAGTTCTGAACACACCAAAGGGCTCTTAACTACGCTCAAAATGTCACTATTCTACAAAGAATTAGTAAAAATGATGAATTTGGGGGGAATGTGGAAGGCATTCTGGTCAGAAAAAGCTAAACTCTCATTCATTCTCAGTTAACAGAAAAGCTCAGGGAGCACCATGTGTGAGAAGGTTCCTGAGGAGCAGAGAACTGGGCCTGGCTGGGCAGTACCATCATTACTGCTGGTTCCTGCAGCTTTGGGTACCTGTGTTGGAAAGATCCACATGAATACAGTGGTTTGGGGGGTTTTAACATGTTAACACTATTCACAAGTGTAAGGAAAATAGTATGATCTAAAGCTTGTAAATGAGCTACAATCTTGGAGGAGCTAAAGATTAGATCAACCTATGTTGCATCACTTTACAAGTTAAATATTTTCCTTAAAGTGCTAATCCAATCCAAACAAGGGTTTGATTCTAAATTAAACAAACTCCACTTTTATTGGTATTAACAAAAATATGCAATGCTAATTTCAGGAGGCAGGCACTAACAAGAGCAGCTATGCAGGCTGTGCTTTCTCCAGGGCAAAGGAGGAAGGACATTAACTTCAATTTCCTATTTTCTGAGCAAAATGCATTATATTATAAAATCCACAGCGAGGCTTATTTAAAAAAATAAAAAAACAAACCAAAACCAAAATAACAAACACAACAAAACAAACGCCAAAATTTCCTACACATCCATGCTTTTAAAGAGTCTTTAAAAAAAACTCCCAACTTTCATTGCATCTCCACTTCTGATTCAATTTGCTGTCAAAGGTCATGAGCTAAAATATACAGTTTACACTAAAAGCAGGAAGCGGGGTAAGTAATTGAATAACATCAGGAAATGGAAGAATACTGCCATTTTCCTAATGGATATAGTACAAGGTTTACTCTCTCCAAATTGAATTCTAGGAGCTCCTGTAGTAAGGGGTTTATTTTTCTTCAGCTTGAATTTTAGCCTACGAGGTTTAAAGAAAAATCCTCGTGCAATCAAAAGGACAAAATAGCACAGCAGCTTTATTTTCTAACAGACAAAGATGATCATTTGTGCAGGAAAGAGAAACCCCCCATAACAGTGTCTGAAAACAGAGCTGGCATAGCAGGTTGGCTGCTTAATATACATGGGCTGGAAATAATTCTACTAAATCAGAGCTCTGAATTATTCATGAAAAACAGATTTTCATGATTTAAATTAGAAAGACTTAAAATTACGAGCCTTGCATTGCTATTGATAGGTAAGATCTCTTTCCCCATGTGATCTTACAGTCTCATACAGTTCCACTCCTGGAAATGCTTTATGATCACTCTAAAATTGTACAAAAATCTCATGACACTTATTCCTTCTAGAAACACCACACCTTCTGGTCCTTGCTTTAGACCAGTCATAGCCCACCAGTAATAGTTATATCAAGATATATCATTATGATAATGAGTAAAGGTTGAGGGGTTCATTTTCAGTATTTCTTGCATAATAAAAGACAGCTTCATTTAAAACATTGGAAGCACAAGCCTTAATACTGCAAAGAAACTCCTTCCATCCTGGAAAACACTGCAGTTCTTACAGGAAACATCAGACCACAAATCTGAGTTCACATCTTTCCAAAGCATTTTGTGATGATACACAATCCAGCCTCCCTCCGTGTACTGTTACTAATTTATAAATACAAAGCCACTAATAAGGTTTGCATCGCTTCCTGGAGCTGCTCCCAGCATTTCCACATGCTCCAGTCCCTGGCAATGGCTACAGAGCTTTGGGTTAGAAATCATTAATATTCATTTATCTCACAGGTACCAAACCTTTCATCTGAAGGTCTCCCCACACTGCACAAATCCTCCAATTAAACCTTTGTGCCTTGATTAGGAATTGGTAGACAAGTTCTTTATGATTAAACACAATTTCCACAGAGGATGAAGACGAGGGAATGAGGCTGGAGGTGGCAGAGACCAGAGCAGGTCGTGGTCCCCAGTCCCCCCTGGCCAAGGGCTCTCGGAGGGATCGTGCTGGACATGGAGTGTCTGCCCTGGATGTGAGCACGGGCTGGAATCCTGGGATGTACTGGGTTGGAAAGGACCCCCAGGGATCCTGGAGTCCAACCCTGAGCCCTGCACAGCCCCATCCCCAAGAGTCCCCCCTGTGCCCAGAGGATCATCCCAGCCCTCCTGGAGCTCTGGCAGCCTTGGGGCTGTGCCCACTGCCCTGGGGAGCCTGGGCAGTGCCCACCCACCCTGTGGGCAAAGCACAACCTGGGGCTGAGCTCCAACCTCCCCCTGCCCTGACACACAGCTTCACTCAGAGACAGAGACAGCTCAAGGTTCTCCCTCACTGAAAGAGTACTTTTTGTAAATCCCCTACTGAGCTGCAGCTAAAATGTTAATGCACCTGAGCTGAGCAGAGTTAAGGGCAGCTCGGGCTGGGCCGGGGGCCAGAGCAGGACAACTGGGACAGCCAGGATAACCCAGCACCCAAAGGGCTCCTTAGCAACAGCTTCTGAGGGCTAAGGCAAAACCCCTGCTTCTTCAATCTTTTCCTTTGGCACCAGAGATATTGGAAGTCACTCCTTTTACAGTTAGGAGGATCAGTCCTCAGCACATTGTTCTGTATCATCAAGAGAAGTGAAGACAACTAATATCAAATCTTGCAAACTGAGAGCAACAAGCCACCCAAATATAGCTTTGATTTGACAACACAACACTAAATCATCAGTATCCTGTCATTTCCTTCTTCAGAACCAAAGCACAGAGCACTTGTCTGGATATTAATTTATTTTCTTAAACATAGGAGCTATTTTCCCTCACCTAGCAAGCCCTATTGAACAGGTTCTATAATTAACATCAAAGCAATTTGAATGCTGCCTGACTTGCTAAAAGCTGGTAAACAAGCAGGAAGCAGTAAGGTGCTTTACAAGAAAAGAACATGTGTTTGGGGGAGGGGAGACCATAAAACATTAAAGAGATTGATTAGTAATTTTAACAGAATTCCCATTTTTATTAACCCTCTGCCTGCTTTGGGCATTTGACTTCTGTTTTTATTTATGAGATTTTTTGTTCAACTAGATCAGTGTCAAACCTATTCAGAAGGAAATTATGAGCACAGTTGGCAAATATAAAAGTACCATGGAGAAAGTTCATGTACCAAATGTCTGCTGCTTCCTATGGCCAGGATAAAATCCACCTGCTTTGTGACTGAAAGATTTTTATTAAAATATTTAGAAAAAGCCAACCTGAAATCTCAAAATAAAAGTGTCAAACATCAGCTTCCAGTTCTGCACCCATTCTCAGCTGCACTATTTTTTTAATTTGAGGACTTGAGCCTGGGGTCAGGGTTAGCAGGGCCAGCTGGGCTTAAGTCTGACAGCATTTTATGAGCAAACTTGGGGTTTTCTCTGTTGTTTCTCTGTTCATGCAGAAAAGAGTTGCGTGAGAGGGAACTTGATTCTTCTTTCTTCAGCCCGTGGGTTCCTACTTCTATTTGTAACTCCACTGCCTGGGAAGGCAGACGGGCACACGGGAACGTTGAGGTCAGTGATTCAGCTCTGCTGTCACAGACTTCAATGGCATTTAGCTTTTTCTTTTTATATGATCTAAATCGACCTGTGCCTGCAAGCCAGTTATTTTCCTTCTTCCTTGTCCCACAATTTCTTGCAGGACCTCACTAGGCTTTGGGTTGAAAGCTGAGCTTCTTGCATTAGTTTACACCTATGTTATATTAAACTGTCAAATCAAACATCAAAATAGGTTTGATGTCTCAGGGTGTTCACACACGGACACATCTAGAAAAAGTAACATCCTAATCCTGTGTCTTTGTTTTGTTGGACTACTGTGAGCACAGTCTTCTCTGTTTTCCATACTAGGAGGAACTGTGATTAAACTGTAAGAGCAATTCTTTCATTGCAGAAAGTGGAGAATTCCATTTGCTTGAACACAACTGCTCAGAGCCCAGCAGTGGAAGAGGGCAGCCCCCAGGGAAGCAGCCATGGCCAGGATCTCCTGCCCTCTCCTGAGTAAGGGGGGACCTCGCTGTAAGTCCAGGCCTTCTTCAGGAAAGTCCATTCCCAACAGAGTGACTCATTCCAGTCATCTTCCCACCAGCTGCTCCAATACAGATGGATAAATCTGAAACTGCTCCTGCACTGACTATTCAAAAATGGAGATCAGACACATCAGGAGTAGGTATTTTGTCACGGCCTGTGGTGTTGCCAATATTAGAGACAAACTTCCAACAGCACTGGAAACCCAAAAGCACAATAACTTTGGCAGTTCATTTTCTATAAAAATATTTGTTTTCTTTCAGCAACGGTAACTGTTTCTTAAGGGTAACTCTTTTCATAGAGCCTCACTGTATTTTAATATTGAGCAGAGAAAACAGTTCCAAGGAGAGGTCAGAACAAAAGGAGAAGTTTGTTTTGTCTGTTTACACAGTAATGGCCGGAGTGTTTTCAATGGGCTCTGCCACAGATTCAAAATATTCTCTGGAATTATTCACGAGTACACCAAGCTCAGAGCAAAATACACAGCTATGGCACATTTTTGCTAATAATAAAGAAGCCTTTCCTAGTGCATAGAGATCATATATTTATTATTGATAAAGGGTTAAACATAGGAAATAGAGACTTAGCTTTAAAAGTTTGTTCCATTTCAGTGGGTTTGGGCACAAATTAAAATGTCATTATTTCAGAGAATTGCAACACAAAAATAGAGAACAACCTCCTCAGGGTTGAGAAAGATTACAAATAATTTTCCTGAGCTTTCTACACAGGCCATTTTTTGCCCCAGTGAAATAAACAGCAGAAGGTTTAGCACTGCACACTCTTTCTTGCAGAAGCCCTGTGCCACCTCTGAGGACACAGGGGTTGGCAGAGCCTCCCCTCCAAGGCCACTGCGAGGCTAAATCCAGGGAAGGCTCAAAAACTCCACAATGGCATCCCAAAGCTCTGCAAACCATGAAAACAATTGTGTGAGCTCAGCCCTGCAATTTCACAGGGCTTTACCATTCACTGCCAGCCAGCCTGCCCTGGCTCCCCACTTGTGATAAAACCTCAGCCCAAAACACTGTTGAGGCCAGGATGGTGCCAGCCTCCCCCAGGAGCAGCTGGAATGAGCTGGAGAACAGGAGTGCTGCCTTTAGTCTGCCCAGAGACGAAAAGAGGCTGCTCACCCAGCCCAGGGCACTGCTGCTTCCCTTTGGGAAGGCTGGCTGAGGGAGCCCTGCACACCCTTGGCAGGGAACAGTTCCTCTGAGTGCTTTCACTGACGCCTTCAAAGTGTCCCCACACATTTTTGCAGCCCTGAATCCATGGAGTCAGAGCCCTCAGGAGCTGGGCCTAAGGTTCCAAAGCCTGAGCAGGAGTCCAAGTGTCTGCAGGAGGCCGACAGGCCCCCCGGCCTCCCTGTGCCCACCCTGCTCCACAAGGTCCTGCAGACCCAGCCCTGGGCTCTCAGGGGCCTCAGACACATCCAAGGCCATCCTCCCACACCTCCTGCCTTGGGGAATACTGGCTTTGTAGAGGAGAAAAGAAGGCTCAGCTAACATAGCTTCAACACTCCAATTTTTCATAACAAAACCAAGGATGAACTTCTGTGCTTCCAATTATCCATGGGCAAACCTGTAGAAGTCGTGGCTTAAATTTATTTCTAGAATACAAAAAAAAATTAAAAAGTTCTGGATGATTTCTTTTTTTTTAATGCAAAATGCTCACTTTATTATAATGTCTTATATCACTTAAGCTAGAGTTTAATTTATCTCCAAGCACACTCAGTCAAAATTAATTTTTTGTTTAATTCCTTACTGGTAACATGCATGGAAACTTTTAAGACAGCAATTGATTGCACTGCACATTTAAAATATGGTTCACTTCCCAGCACCTTGAACAATCATTTAAGTTTTCAATTAAAGTAGGGTGCCAACACTTAAAGAAAAAAGATACTCCCAAGAGACTGCTCCATGCACAAGAATTTTTTTTTTATTAAAAGTCTCAAGATATCTAATTGATTAATGTAATTAGGTTAACCCAAAAGCCACTATTTCTAATTTTCTTTTTTCCTTTTGGAATCTCCTGGGAGTTTCTGTCCCACTGGATGGGGTGGGTGGTGCACACAGGGGCACTGTCTCCCAGCAGCAGCATCACCTGCTCTGGTAACAGGGTGGTGACATCTCTGGCAACTCCATCTCACAGCTGAGTAAACTGGAGCCAAAACACAAGTGAGATGCAGCGGGGCAGAGCACAAAGAGTGGCAACATTTGCGTTAGAAATCAAAACATGCCAACATTGCTCATTTCCTTGCAAGCCTGATCACACACAACAGTGACAGAGGGGACACAGAAACCCTTCCTGTGCCACAGCCCAGGGATGATCAGCTCACACCATCAGCCTCAGAGAAATGTGGGAGATAATAATATCCCACCACTTATTCCTGCTTCCAGATAGGACCTAAGTTCTTCCATGCTCTGCCCTGGCTGTACAAGTGACACTGGTCACCACCTCAGGTGGTGATGTCCATCCTGAGTCCTGGTTAAGGGACAAGCCACACTGCCAACAGCTGATAGTTTAGCCAGAGTGGGAAAACACCAGCCTAGAGCCAAGTCCCAAGCTTACATTCTTCTGCATCCACAGCTGGGGACTCTGTGCCTGGAGCTGCCAAGGCAGGCTCTGAGCAGCAGCACAGACAGGATCCAACCAGGAGATATTATTAAACAGTTAGCATGGTACTGAGTCTAAGATCCAGGCATTTTCTACTTCAGCATCAATAAAAAATACCTGGATAGAGTTCCTCTTACCTTTGAGCAGACTCATTCCCAGGACAGGGATATGGCAAAAAAAAGGCCCTTTTCTTCCAAGCTACCAGCCCTGCAAAGGCAGCTCTCCATGGAGAAGCCATTTTGAGTCCCTGGGATTTCCCAGTATGTATTTTTAAGCCATCTAGCAGGGGGAACATCCAGAGTAATCAATTTGAGTCATGATTACTATTTCAAACGTAGGCTCATACCCAGACGAAAAAAGCACACTACATGGCAATATATACAGAACAATAACATTGCCAGATGGTATAATACTGAACAGAATTAATTTCACACATGATGTTTTCAAGGTGTTAAAATATGTCACAGCTTCTGCTAATAAAACATCTCTCTCTTCCCTCCTCCTTTTAAGAAAACACTCCGTTCCCACCAGCCTGTATTTTACATTATATGTGTTTCCAATCCTGATAAGGGCAGCTGATTGCTTGCAAACCTAATTACAGTCAAATGAAAGTCTTTCAGAACCATCATTAGCAATTAGGACCCGCTGGATTCGCAGTGTATCATTTAGAGAGGTATAATTCAATAGCTTATTGAAAAATTGCAGGTGAAACTGGTGATTATAAGGGGGGGAAACGCCTGTGATACGTCACTGCAGGCAAATCTCCATGAAGTGGCAGCTTCCCCAGCGGCTGATCAATGAATGCAGGTGTTTGCTCCAGAGCACAGCCCTGCCTCGCTCGGGAATCTGCATCCCAGAGCCACGTGTGGCTTTTTGTCAGTGCTCGGGATTTCACAGGACGTGCCTGGGTTTGTGTGTGTTTTTCGGGAATCCAAAGTGCCTGTTCAGGAACTTCGTTCAGCCCGGGGGGGATGTGCAGTGCCAACAACGGGCACACAAAGCCACACATCATTTTTCAGCCCTTTCTGCAGAGAACAACAATGTTTTCCGTGCCCTTTGAGCTCCCATATATCACCAGGCCCAGAAGCTGCCGGGATGCTCTGGAGCAGCTGGGTGCCTTCACACAACACACTGGGTTTGGTGGCTGCGGGTTCAGTGCAGCTGGAGGGTTCTGTGGTGTCTGATCAGAGCAAACAGCAGTGGGGAATCACAAAAGGCTTGGAATTCAAGCACTGCTTGTCACCAGCGGTGGTTTCCCACAGGGAAGGCAGAGGGGCAGCTGAAGAGCAGCCCAGCCTTCAGCACAGGCTGTGCCCACACACAGAGCCCCACTCTGTGCACGGGTGAAGATGAAGTCCTTGCAGGGATGGAATTACCCAGTGGCCAGAATGGATCACTCAGGGTTTCACAGACCTCTGAGCCGGGCAGTAGCAGAGACAGAGGGTGGTCATTCACACAACAGGCCCCTCTCTGGGCATATCCCCCCACACCCCCTTGTGTAACATAACCCCTCAAAAGGCCCACACAGCCCAGCCTAGACCTGAGCAAACCCCCTTCCCCACAGACCTCCTTCCCGTTTTCCATTCTACAAATCCTTCTCCAAGCCCAGATCTACCCATCTCCCTTCTCTCACACCTTCTCTCCCTGTATTACTGCACCCACTCATGCTGGGATGTAACCCCAAAGCACAGTTATCTGCATATGGCCCTTTCTATTCTTCAGAGCTGTGATCTGATTTTTTCATCATTTCATGATTTATTTTTCAAATTAAATGTTATTATGTTACATTAATAAACAATGCTTGTGTGACAGGACACCAACACGGAGCAGACACAGTTTCATTAAACCAGTGGCCCCTGCAAGTCCTGTCCCTGGTGACACTTGCTGGGGGTGCCTTCAGACTTCGGGCAACAGAATCAAAGGACGCTGTGTGGGCTCCAACACAAACAGCAAATCCAGTCATTTCAAAGTATTTGGAAATTAAAAAAACAAAAAACAAAACACCAAAACCCAAAACCAAACCAAACCAACAAACACAAAAACCCCTCAAAAGCCCACAAAACAAAACCAAATGAAAACAAAAAACCCCCACCCAAACCAAAATAATCAACCAACCAAAAAAACCCCCCAACCAACCAAAAAAAACTCAAAACAAAAAACAAGCAACAAACTAACTAACCAACTTCTCTCTTTACAAGCAGAATGGAACCATTATGTCCATTTCCATCCATGCATGGCCGTGTCCTTGCTGACCTGATCCTGGCTGGAAGTACTCCCAGGGCACACAACCTTGTCCCCCACTCTGAATTAGCAGCAATGTTTCCTGTCACTTCATACAAAGCCAGACCTCCAACAGTGCAAAACCAGCCCAGTCCATGTCCGTGTCCCACCCCAGCTTCCAAACCCTTCTGTTCTTCTTCTTCTTCATGGCCCAGGTTAATTCCTGATTTTTATAGAAGTTTTATAGTCCCTGAAATCCACTGGCTGCCAGCAAAGTAATCCCAGATCCCAGCAGCCACGTACAAGGAGGTTCAAGCCTCTCTCAGTCACTCGGAGGGCACACTTGCTGTAGGCAGGAATTCCTCACACTGCACAAAGATAAACGCATTTCTTCCCTTGCACTGAGCTTCAAGTTGAGAGTCAAAGAGAGGGAACAGTCCTCCATGCTGTGTGTAACACTTGTAGCTGCTATGGCACTCCCAAAGCCCACCCACAATTTCATTTTCAATTAGCAGCTCTTAGAAAAGCAGTAATGAAAGCAGTTGCTAAAGAGCACTCAGATGTCATTGAGAGACTGCAAACCCAAACTGTAAATAGCACATTGTAAATGGCTTGTCAGCACAGCCAGCTCTCCCTGGGATCACACTGCCGGTGACAATCAACCCCATCTGCTCCGCTCCCGACCAGTGTCACCACCCCCCCTCCCGCCCTGCCCTCATTACCTGCCGTGCACAGGCTTGTCTGAGAGCCTGCAAAAGCCATTCCGAGTGGAGGTGTGATTAGACACTGTCACACATGGGTTATTTCACCCCCCACAGGTTTGCCGCACTGAGGCAACACGAGCACTTCTGCACTGGGGGACAAGGGGGCTGCACCTCGACCCACAGCACAGTCAGTGACACGATGACTCAGTGGCCATCCAGATCAGCCATCAAAAGCAGTCTCAAATTTAAGGTGCATAGATTTGGGGCAAGACTGCCAAGGGGATCATGGACTTAATTCTGAGAAGGAACAGCTCCAATGCTTCCCTCCCCTTTAATTGATTCATATAATGGACTACGAGGTGAAAGCTATTAGTTTATAATGCTTGTAGCTGATGACTGCCAGAGTCAGCAGGGTATCTTTTTCTGCTTCCCATTTTGCCTTTATCTCATTAAAATTTACCTCCTTATTCATCTCTCCATCATGAATTTTCTTCCCTTTATTCATCATCCGCCCTTTATTTATTACCATTTGTCTCCTTCCCTGCACTCCCACGGTACCTGGGATTGGGATTTGATATTCTGCAACTGTCTTTGGGACCAGGAGGTAAAGGCAGAGCCCAGCAGCAGCTTGCTCTCACACAGACATAAACCAGCTAAGATGCCCTTGCCCAGCACACAGATTGGTGCTTTAAAACCATACCCAGGGATGATCCTTTTCTGCAACAAGACACAAGAATCTCTCAGCAGCTGAAGAAAACACTGAAGGAAATGGTGGAGGTAGCAATAGTCCTCTGCTCTTTCCAAAACACACACCCACTGAACAAAGAGAAATTATCTTTCCCTCTTATTATCAAAATACTCTCAACAGTCCTGCTGCCCTGAAAACTCATGGTTTCCTGGTATGTCCTGCTGCACTCGAACCTCGAGGAATAAAAACTCATTAAAACCCATTAAAAAATGTTTGCCACCCTTTTACCAGTTCAAAAATGTTCACTTTAGGATTTCCAAATGATTTTTACAGAAAACACATAAAAACATGCCATTGCCAATTAACGTAAAGGAAATTAAATTTAAAACACTGGAGAAATATTCTGATGAGTCTTGTGTTTGCTTAACGCCAACTAAAATTTCCTTGAGGCATTTAATAAGTACATTTATAAAAGCTCACAAAGCAGAGTTCAAAAGTCTTCTCGCTAGTAAAATATGAGCCTTAATTAACCCACAGTTTCACATTTTCTGGATTTCAATAAACCTGTAGGCATTTCAGCAGAGCTGGATAAATACCTGCATGAACACTGCAAGGATTTTCTCTGAAAACTAATTAGCAGTGCTTTCAATAGCTGACTTCAACTAAATCTGTTGGACAAGGGAGCTTCATACCCTAAATCCCGCAGTGAGAGGTACTTGCAGCAGATAACAGGTTTCCCAGGAAGGCACATCCAACAGGACTGTCAGCTCCTGGTAAAACCATGAATGAGATCTCCAGGTATAAACATTTCCCAACAGGGACAGGCTGCAGCCAAGGTCTTATGGCAGCACAGGAATGCAAGTGACAGCAGTGAAATTGCATCCTGCCACCCAGTGACAACTGAGGACTCCTCCAGAGACAGGAGAGGCAGGAGAAATTGGATATGTATAAAATATGCAGCCCTAATATAGCAAGGACAGCACATACAACCAGAAGCCTCCTCAACTTTAAATGGCTCTGCACACTCCTACTGTGCCAAGCACAAACCACAGTGGCCCCAGTCCTTGGATTGTTGCCATCTGAGTGTTGACAAGCAACTCTATTTGCCCTTCAAGAGCCCAGGAATTCAGTGGCATGGATGGGGGGGAAGCAACCCAAGGTGTGCAGCAAGAGTCACTCAAGGAGGAAAATCATCAGAGAAAACCACCCTCAGGACTTAAAATTCTTCTCCTTCTTTTGAAGTCTTCACCATTTGTCCTGACAGAAGACAGACAATGCTTACCACAAACTGTATTACAAAGGTGATGGGCATGCCTTTTCAAAAAACTTCATAGTCTTTTGCATGACATCTTTTTTCCATGTCTAAGTGCCAAAGCCACATGGGTTTGTCAGCACCTACACTGTTCTTGAGACTAAAATGTTCGTATCACAGGAACTATACCCCTCCCACATGTATTAAATTTATATTGAGCAAGATATTTTATTTCCTCTTGGACTGATCCCTCAGGAATTAAGCAGAGTACTCAGATTTATCAGCTCAAAGGAAAAGCAATTTCCATGACATTTGTCAACTCAATCCCTTCCAAGCCAGTGTTTATTTATTCCCAGAAACAACCTCACAAATAACCTCCATCACCAAGTGAGACCGATTTCCTTCACAGCTGAAATTCTGGGCAGAAAGGTTCCCCCTCACATCAGGCCACACCAGGGGAGTCAAACAGTGCAAAAAGTCAGTCCTACAAAGGCCACTTCCTACTGCCCAAAGCAGGGACATTTACCATCTGCTAAAAGGAAACACAGCAACCTTCAATATCTACTTATAACAGAACCACTGCATCAACCATCCTGAAGAGTCTTCCCCACCTCCCTCTGAAATACCAAGTAAAACTAAATTAGAAGAAATACTTTGAACAGCTGTGGTAGTGTAGAATAGGCATTTTTACAATTTGTTTGCTCTGCTGAACTACTGTATAATCTCTTATTTTATTTCTATATACAGAGTAGGCTTAAAAATCATCATGAAAATCTATTTTTTTCCCAGCTTCTGTAACTCTGAATATCAAAACTGAACACAAGTCAGCATACTTGTCATCCACAATGTTCCTTCCATTTTCCTGAGCTCACCAAATGAGAAGAAATGAATTCTCACTATTTTATACAAGTTTCTCTGCAAAACAACGTTTGGTTTGCACTAAACAAGGATGAAGACTGATCCCATATATCAACCATGTCCATTAGACATGTAAATTTTGGTTCAAGAGTCATTAATATCACTCAGTTGTAGGCTGGATTAACAACTGCCCTTCTTGCCATTACCTCACCTTCCCCTCGGTGTTCAAAGGGTTTTATGCTTCCCTGTACAAAGTGTAGAGACAAGAACACATATTTGTAGGACTAAGCTGTCCTTGCCATGTAACAGGGACAGCCCATTTGTTTGCCCTGCCAGCCTCAGACACACCAGCCTGTGGAAAGCTCTCCCAGCCTTTGCACATTTGTTCAGCAAATCAGTTCTACCATCAACAGAGCACTTGCCTTCCTGCTCAGCCAGTGGCACAGTCACTCAGGACACAGCTCCACGTGTCACCCGAGGGCCCAGGGCCAAAACAACCACAAAGGATTCCAGCAAGTGATCCCACAAAATGACAAACTGGCTTCTCCATACCAGGTGCCAGGAGCCCCAGCCCTCCCTCCCCGCAGCAGGTGACCTGTGTCCCACCTGTCTGAGGCCTTTGGGTAATTTCTTCCTTTTCCCAAGGTGCTGGCACAGGTTCCGATCATTCTCCCGGTCGGAGCTGTACTGGTGGTGCTGGAGTCTGTTCTTTTTGGGGAGATAGGACAGCCCATTGGTAAGTGCTTCCCGTTTCTTCTTGGCCAGAGGATTCTGTCGCTTCTCCACACGTTCCTGAGGTTTCAGAGCCACGTCCTTCTGCACAGGGAGGGAGAGGAGAAAAACACGTGGTTAAGCTGCAGCTCTGATTTGGTTCATCTCCTTAAGCACCAATTTTTGGTGACCAGCAAAGGCTCTCCAGGCAATGCCACAGTCACCAGAAAAGGAAAAAACCCAGTGTTCATTGCTGGCCACATAATCAAAAGAGAGGCAAATGCCAAATAAAGTCTGTCAGATGATGTGAGTGCACAGAGCAAACACCTCCTCCCTGAGATTTCATACCACCAACCTCACAACTCTCAAAAGCATCTCATGTGGCAAGTGAACACACATTTAGAAGACAGTGTATGTTTATAATGTTTACATTAACAATCTGCTTTGATTTAAACAATGCTTGACTTTTCATAGTTACTCTCATTACTTCTTGTATTGGACAAGGCAGGGCATGAGCTGACCTAAATCCAGTGAGGGCCAATGAGTCTGCATTCACTTCAGGGGATGTTTCCCTCAAGCCTGACTTAAGCAGTAGATTTTCAGACCTCAGCAAGGGGGGAGTGAAAAGTGCAGAAAAAAGCATCTTGTATTTGAAAACTTTGTTACTGACCCTTTGGCCCCCAGAATCAATGTCTGTCTATAAAAAACCACTCTGGTCTTGTAACACAAATGTGAGTTTTGTCACTTAACCCACAGCTATTTTCTTACTGATAACCTGCAACACACAGAACCCCTATTTTTGCTTCAAATAAACATTACTTAAAGTGAATCTTTTTCAATAACACAAATGCAGAGAAGAAGAGGCTGGAGAATTCATTAGGAGAGAAGAATCAGAAACTACTGGAAAGATGTTAATTGTAGTTCTATAATTGTAGTTAATAGATGTTAATATGTAGTGCATATTGTGCATCTAATAAATGCAATCTGCTGAGTCCAAGGACTCCCTACACAAGGCTCTGGTGTTGCCATGTGAGGGGCACTTACTGAAATACTTCCAGCACTCTCCACTAACATTCCTGGCTGCACTGACCACAAGCTCCCCATACCCCACATAAAGCTCTCTGATGTTGTAGCCTTTCAGCTGCTGTCTATTGTCAATATTAGAACTCACATCAGGAAAGAAATTGGGCTGTTGGCCCCTGTGTCACATAAGGACTGAGGTTCAGGAGAATATAATTCAAATTATGCCACCTTTTAATGCAAAAAAACATGCCCAAAGGCAAAAATCAGTTTGGCTTTAATTAAAGAATGTTCCCTAAATGCCTCTCTAAAACACAAGAGTTTCACAAAATTCATAACTGAAGCCAATGGAATGTTTAATTAAACTGAAGACAGTCATTGTTCAAATATGGTGTTTAGTAAAAAGAAAGATTTTACAAACATTAAAGATAAGAGTAATGAACAAAAGGTATAAGACACTTTTCTACCTTTTCTTCACCTTAGACACCACAGGAAATATCCCAAGCTTTCCTTTACAGTCTTATTCATATCCAGAATTAGGAGCCTTATCGAACCCCAGGACAAAGAATTGTAGCATCTTTAGCTACAAAGCAGGATCAGTATTTTAAGGACCTCATGTCTCTCCTCACTGGTTCCTCCAGCTTCTACAAAAGAATTTGGTAGTAGCACTGATCTTCATGGTGTGCCTTGAGATGTCCTCGTGAGGAGCACTGGGCACAAGCTGAGGGATCCTATGGAGCTGCCCAAGGAAATCAAAGCAAGAACAACCCCTTTCCTCACACCCCTTCTGTCTCCCTTCCCAGCAAGGTTTTGGGTTTAGCCACATGCCCTGAATGCAGGAAGGCAGAGTCTCAGGTGCCACATCCTGCACTAAGCATTTCACCCATTCTCCTCATCAGCTGCTTCACAGACCTACAGCACCTACAACACAGCTGGATACCAAAGGCAGGGTACAAAATAACTGTTAGATATTTTATCATACAAAAGGTACATGATTTGTACCTTAAGATCATGCTGCTAACAATATTTTTTTCAGGTCAGTATAAAAAAAAAAAGAATCCAATGCTTTATGAGTAGTTCATTGTATAAAAAAAAACCCCAATGCTTTATGAGTAGTACATTATACCAGCAAAGACTTCTGTTAAAACACAGGGCTCGTGTTTGTAGATAGAAATGCTATTAAGAGGATTCACTTTAAATGTGAAAGGTTGAAGGAGTGAACAAAGGGAAACTTTCTGGGAGAAAAAAATAAATTCTTCTAATGACTAAGAAGCTTTTGTGGGATTTTTCTTCCCTCCAGCTATGAGTGATCTAAATGAAACGGTGGCAGGTTTCCAGACACTTATAAAATGTCTAATGGGACTGGCACCTGCCATCAAGAAATTAGTAGTTTCCATTAAAGAAAAAGAGGGTGTAAGATGGGTCAGATCGTGCAGGTCACTGTGGATGGACCTGGGAGAAGCCCATGTTCTAGACAAACTTTAATGAATTGTCAGCTCGTGTCAGAACTGGGATGAAAGAATCTGCATCCAGACCTATGGCAAAGACGAGTGACACCAAATCCACAAAGCCTCCCACAAACTGGATGAAAAGGTACCTTCCAGGACAGAAGGAATGACTGCCAGGAATCTTCAAGAATAAGGTGCCTGTTCTGCCTACAGCCAAAGAGGGGAAAAGGAGCTCCACCAGTCCCTAACCCAGTGTTCTGCAAATTGTGAAAGGGGCCTTAAATCCTGTTAGGAGGGTGGGCTTATTAGGCAGTTTAGACATAAAGATTGGTGTTCAGACAACCCCATTCCTCCAGAAGAGCCATCTGCTTTCCAGCAGCTGGGACCACTGCTGGGAAATAGAGACTCGTGTCGGTCAAACCCTTGTGTTACGGGATCATGTGGGGGAATCTGTCCCTGCCCTCAACAGATACATGACTTGGCCATAAAATATTCATGTATATAGAAATATGTATTCAATTCTCCATCTGCAGACTAGACTGCAACAGGACATGATAAAAAATGAAGCTTAGACCCAGGTGGGAAGAGGCATTAGAAGTAGCTTGACAGGGATCACGAGGGGTCTCGTGTCTGAGGGTGCAAAGTGCCCAGGATTAGTTTGGACACATGAGCCTGGAATTCTGCCCCTTTGGAGCCCCTGGGCTTGGCAGAGGCAGTGCTTGGCTGGGAACATGGCCCTGCATAAATCACTTCCCCACTTGCTGCCCTGCCTCCCTCCTCCCCTTTTCCCTCTGCCTTGTTTAGATAGGACAATGGCTGCACCACGCAGCGTGCTCAGACATTAGCCAGCACAATCTTAATTACAGACTTCAGGCATCAGCATGATTAGAGTAATAAGCTGTAATTACTCGAAGGTGACAGGACTGCACAGACCTTATCTACATAGATAAGAAGATGTGGTAATATTTCATGTCGAGACGTATTTTTCAGCAGCTACCCATGGAGTCGATTCACACCAAGCACCAGACCCCACAAACACAGTCAGTCTTTAGGGGAGGTTTTTCTCCTCTCCTGCCAGCTCACCAGCCCACACACTATTAAATAAATCCTACAAACATATTAGGCACAGTTTAAAACCATCTTCTTCGGAGATATCTTTCATCAGTAAAGTGCCTTAAGTGTATCAGGAAGGTGACTTAAATGTATAAATATGTAATTACATGCAATTCAATACAAAAGTGCATTAATATTTATGAGTGTACTGTATAATCTAAAAAAAAAATTCCATTTGTTTTAGTTCTATTGGGCACATTAATCAGCCTGATGCCACTGTAGTGCCATGGTGGAGAGGAGCTGCCCCTGCTGCTGGAGCCTGGGGGGTGGCACTGCCATCACCTCGGCCCCAATTAACACTCACAGCTTCAACCCAAGCCCTGCACTGGGGAGGAGGAGGAGAAGTCTCTGTGGGCCCATCAGATAATTCTCAAGGTAGGAGGCTGGAGACATTGCCTTCTCATCCAGGGTAACTTTTGGGGAGTGATGCCTGATTTATTTCAGGGGAGTCCATCTTCCTGCTATGTAAATGACAGCTCATTAATTAAAACCGAGCCCCTCCGTGGCAGCAGAGCAGAGCTTTGTGGGGTACAAAATACCCCAGGAACCCACCCCAGAGCTGCTGCTCTGCCCTCCTGCCCCTGCCCTCAGGGCAACTTAAAAACTACATGTAAATCACAGGAACTCTCTTCCACTCCTTATTACAGGGTTTCTCTATTGGAACATGGGATGAAAAGCAACACTATAAATGCAGTTTGTAGCAAATACACTGCAGAAATTTCTCGGGGTGAACATTTCAGTTGGTGCTCAGAGATTTCAAGCCTTGACATTCCCAAGCCATCTTTGTGGATTATCTTTACAATTCTAGTGTTGCAAGAACTTATTTTCTGAATTTGCACTGAATGTGACCTCAGAAAAGTGCAGCTTTTAAAAACTGATTATTAAAATCAGAAGTAGCAGTGCAGTGCTAGTTAAACCAAACAGCAACTGCAGCAGTCTACAACTGTATTCCAATTATTTTTTCCTCAGGTTCTTGCTAAAGTCCACTACAGTTTTATATCAGAGCCCAGCAATTTCTCCTTCACTCCAAAAATTAAATTTAAGTATAAAGAAATTAGACATTTTTTTAAAACACTAAATTATTAAGTAGTGATGAAATGTCAGTGTGATGCTTCACTTAGAACACAAACAGTTAGAAAAGCAAGCTTGAAGCTGCCAGTCTGCCCCATCCACTGCTCACACATCCAAATGTCCATGTCACATAGAACTGTAAGAAAGGCACTTCTGGAGCCTTTCCTCTATTCTTCAAGGAACAAAGAACTCACATTTGACCAGGAACACCAGCACAGAAGAAAGAAGCCAATTAAGGGGGAAAAAAATACATTTTCAGTAGCGACAAAAGTTGATTTGGAATTTTTTCCATGTTCCAACCCAGCACCTCAGGGTGTCAGTGGCAGCTGAGCTTCCTGTGCCAGGACAGGGAGAAGCAAGAACTGCTTCCCATGGAACAGAAACGGTGACAAAAGCACCACCCCCACAGTCACCCAGAACATTTACTACACAACTTTAGCTTGCAAGAAATTAAGATGCCTGAGACAAATCCTGCAGCTTGGTCAGCACAGAATCCAGAATGGTTTGGGTTGGAAGGGACCTTAAAGCTCATCTCATCCCACCCCTGCCATGGGCAGGGACACCTCCCACTATCCCAGGTGGCTCCAACCTGGCCTTGGACACTTCCAGGGATGGGGCACCCACAGCTTCTCTGTGCCAGGGCCTCCCCTCCCTCCCAGGAAGAACCACACAGTGGGAATGATGAGCTGGGAGGCCAGAACAGCAACATGCACAAACAGCTGCACAAACTGAACCCAAACCTGCCAGTCTGAGGGTACCAAATTTGCCAACACATCTTGAAAGCCTTCACTGACTCATACTGTGTTTCCCTTACACCGGGGAAGAATTTTAATAGCTGATGGATGAAAATGCCCCAAGGCTCCAATACCTCTCTCATGTTTCATACTTTTTCATTTTAGCTCTTTACAAGAAGATATAGGGGTCTGAAAACAACGCAGTGACCACTCCCTGTAATCTTTCAAAATCAGAAAATGAAATGAGATGTTTATTCATTTCCCTCCAGATCAAATAGTTAAATGTACTGCATATTCTTCTGATAAATAATTAGTTCCTCAAAAGCATTTATCTACAGGAAAAAAAATTGCAAATGCTCTATAAACAACACCAGGGAGAAAGGAAGGCAGGTGTAAAATGCAATGCAAAAGGGAAAAGGATCCATAAAGTGTTGATATTGTGGTATTTTAGGACACAAGGGACTGGGGAGGAGAGGCATGATGTCAGCTGCAGTGGGTGCAGCAGCACGTCCACTAATCCCTGCAATTTCAAGTCATGGGACCTCCACAGAAACGTTTAATCTTGTTTGGATTGCTTTGTTTTCATAAAACTGCAACTCTTTGCCTCCTGCACGTCCCTGGAATCCACAAACCAAGTGGTTCAGTGCTGTGCAAAGGTGGTTGTGCAACAGGGTGAGGGTGATGGCAGTGCCAGGCCTGGGGACACCCACGGGGGTTACACATGAGGGCAACACCAGAGCAAAGCAACCTGCTGTCTGCTGGAGATATGTGGTGTGGAAGAGCTCCTGGAGCAAAGAGATGGCTTTGATTCTTCATCCCAAAATCATTTGTTAACAGTATCTTTGATAAACAGAAGGTTCTTTTTCAGGTCCAGACGATTTAAATTACACACAAATGTACTACATTAAGGCAACATTATTGGGGTTACAAAGTCAAGGACTTGGAAGTTATGAAAGGCCAGGATTAAGGCTGCAGCCACCACCTTAATTCAGCCCTTTTGTGCATATGCATCATGATACAATCTTTAATTACATGATCCCGTGCTCTTGTTTCCCTATATAGAATGGAAGGTGTTCAGCTAATGAGCAGCCACTCAGGATTTTGTTTTCTCCCCTTTGTCCATTGTGTGGACCTAAATCTTGTTTACTGACACTCCATTCAAACCCTCTTCTGAATGCACAATTATTAATTTCCTCGAGGGCTTTTCTATACAGCTCCCTGTGATAGTATCAGACACTCAACAAATACCAAAGGCCTCAGGTATTTCACTGGTCCCATTTTATAGCTGGCAACAACAGTCCTGACATGTTCAGGTCAAAAACATCTGCTAATTTTAAGCATCCATTAGGAAGCACCTAAGATTTGATTTTTTCAGAGAACTTGGCTCTGCTGAGCACTTTATCTAATGAAGCACAGCCTTCATCGATTGTGGCAGCTACAGGGAGTGCTGAGCACTCCTGAAAACCAGGCTTTAGTGGGCACCACATAATATAAGGATACAGGGAAGGGCTCTTCCTGAAATACGTGCTGTGATGGCCTCCCTCAATGCCACACAGTAAATACAAGCTAAGACTCTGATGCCAGATGTGGAGCTGGCAAAAGCTGATGTGATACTTGAAGATGAGTATCAGAGCAATTGATTGCCATTCATTTATTTCTTCTTTTTCAAACATGGTATTCTCAGCCTTATCCTTCCCCCTGCCTTCTCAATTTGTCACTCAAATACTGCCACACCAAGTTACAGCTGTGGAGAACAGTCAAGAAATTACTGGAGTCTTTGCAACCTGAGTGAGGAAAAAGCCACATCTTGGATGGGGTGTTGAGAAAGTGCTGAGCAATGGCAGCTTGGACTGAGAGCCAGGGAACTGCTGTTCTCAGGGCTGCCCAGCTTTGTAGGCAAAGTTCACACAGCTGATTCTGCTCAGACTGGTTCAGCCAGAAGCCTGTGTACTCCTGCCAGAGAAAGAGATCCTGAAGCTCTGACTCCAGCCAGCTTCTGCCAGCTAGAAGTCCCATCATGTTTTTTCTAGAGATTTTTCTAGGTCTTACCCAAGTTGCCAGCAAAGCCCAAGGTTACCTCTCTCTTGCAGATTTGACTGAATGCCCTCCATTGCACCTGGGACTGCCTTTGGGAGTTCCTGCTGTGTGAAACACCAGCGAGCCCTGCCCTCTCCCAGCAGGATCTGTGTCCTCCTCCGACACCATCCCAGCCATTTCTCTCCAGCTCCTCCACAGAGAGACTCTGGCACTTCCCAAGTCACCCTCAGTACGTGCCTGTGGTGCAGACACCTCTGAGGGGTGGCAGAGCCCCGGGCAGTGCCAGGAGCCAGGGCAGTGCTGCCCACCCCGGCCCTCCTGCCACAATCCGCGCCCGACTCCAAGCGCTTCCAGCACAGTGGAGGTTTTCCTGGTACAAACCCTCCATCCCAGCTCCCAGCCCCGAGGCTGCTCACACACGTGCAGCCCTGGATTCCCACTGGCCCTGGGTTTATTTCACAAATAAATGGGCTTGATTTACTCTGTGAGCAGCAGGAGCACATTCTCATATTTATTTTCTTTGAGGAACAAAAAGAAATAGGAAAGAGACGTGGAGAGCAGTCCCTAGGGATGCTCCCTTTAAATCTTCATGCCAACCAAGAGGGGTCCACTGCTCCAGCACTGCTCAGTGAGGATTAGAGATGTGGCAGAGGAGCATTAAGCTTCTAAAGCAATGGTGAATTTGGTTTGTTCCCTGTGCTGTACCACACTAGCTGCAGATTTACAGGATGATTCCAAGGGAACAGCCGGTCAATCCCAGCACAGCACCTCCCTGCTCTGGTGCAGAAACACAGCCAGTGTGGGCTGGGACTGCCAACATCTCCCAGAGCTGCCTGTGCCTGAGTTCAAGGGTCACCTTCCTGTCACAGCAAGGCCAAGGATTTTTCTCCCTGCAAAATTGGATTTTCATGGTGGAGAGAATCCATCTGAACAGTTATCAAGTACCACATAGAGTAATATGAGACAAATATTTCAGTTTGTTGAACTGAGCAAGTCAGTGCTTCACTGAAATTTCTGGATCTTTTTTTTCCCTTTCACATGGTTTTCTTTACTTTTGCTTTTTGTTTTGGTTTAGAATGGAAAAAATATCTTAAAATTTCAAACTTCCTCCCCAAATTAAAATTTTGTACATTTGTATTTGTAGTTATACAAGACTTGGATACACTGATCAAAACACACATGCTGACTTAGGACCCCATCACGTTGCTTTCTTTAGGACAGAATGCACCCCCTCTTAATGCTGTTTATTTTATTTGGTTTTGCCCCATGTCCTGCCAACTTTATCAGGAGATTTCACTGGAGGGAAATATGATTCCATTGCAGGAGTCTCTGGCACTGTGGGCTCCTCCACTCTCCACACACATATTGTGTTTGCTGAATAATTCAAACAGCACTTTGGTTGGCAGCCCACAGATCCAGGCAAGGAGTTAGTGGGCCAATAAATTTTACATTTAAAGGGTATCCTCCTCATTGGTAGGGTTAGAATAAATGGATGTGGGCTCAGAAAGCTCCATCCCTTCTCTTCCTGCACGAGGGCAAAAGAGATGACTTCAGCCTCCAGGCTCTCACACTGGCCCCATTCATTAGCACAGCACTCAGCATTCATAAAAAATGTATTATGGTTTGTAAATCGAGTCAGAAGCACCTCTGGATTCCTTGTCTGGTGGGAAGATGGTGCAGCACCAGGAAAGTCCAGAGCAGTGAAAAGGTCTCATGGTGCTCACTCAAATCTCATGGCCATGGAAGGTGCTGAGGGAGGCACACACAAAACCTGCTCTCCAGGAGTCAGGACAAAGAAACCACAGGTAAAAACAAGCAGGAAACACAGGGGGAGAACAGGGAGACATGGAAACATCCATGGCATGTATTTCTGTATCACGTGTGCAGCCTCACAACAGGGAGACCAGAGCATCCTTCTGCACACACCAGCCAGCAGGACAGGCAATACAGAGATGAGCAAGGAAAAGGACAGAATTAGAAGAATTACTCATGGATTATGCCAGATGGGGTAATCCATGAGTAATCCAATGAGTAGTCCAACCTGCAGATTTTTTAACCAAGCCAAAAAACCTCTACATAATGGATTATAATTATTGAGCCTTAAGAAAATTTAATCTATTTTGAAACAACTCTTCTGCATCTTCTGGATCAAGAAATTGAACTACTTAACACATGAGCTTTTCTCTCTTCTAAGCTCCTACTTTCTCATATTCCTCTTGATTTGCTTTCTCCTTCTCTGGGATCCCCTTAACTGCTTTGGCATGTGGCATTATAGCCTCACACAAAAGACTGATGAGGAAAGATTTTAAACTGAAAGAACAGTGATTAGAAAATAAGGAGAGAGAAGGGGAGCTCAGCCAGGACCCGAGGACTGGAACACTTACAGTGAGCTTGGCAATATTCCTCATTAGGAAAAGGATCAGAACCTTTGTGCAATTAGAGGGGGAAAAAGAAACAACGGTTCACCTTCCCATCTGCAAATGAAACCTTCTTCCAGCACTCAGGCTGAAAAAAGATAGTAAAGAACAAAAGTTTAAGAAATAGAGCAATATGTAACCTTTCCATTTGCTGGCTTATTCTTCCCCAGGGAAAGAGATACAGTGAAGATAAATTTGATGATCAAAAAAGCAGAGGGATTACATTCTTGTACAGTGCTGATCACTGGCAAATCCCCCTCTCTGCAGTTCAGAAGCCCAGCTTAGCAGAACAGGCAAGATTTATCATTGCCTTGTCCTTCGCACCACGTACAAAGGAGTGCAAGTTGCTCCTTCTCCAGGGTCCTCCTTCACACACACCAGGAAATAAATACCACAACTCCTCTGCTGTTACTGTACCCAGGGCTAAGCCCCACACCCAGTGCAGAGCTCACACCCCCTGGGTAAATGCCACATGTTTTCCATCTCTACTTCTCCTGTGAATCCATCACATCCCGGTGACAAGTCCCTTGTTTCAGCTCTGGGCTCAGTGGATGCTCCAATGTCTACATGGCATCACCCAAAAAACCCACCAGGCCCATTCAGCAGTTCCCAGGAGCTGAAACAGACCTTCCCTTTCGTCCTGTGTGTAGAATACAGAGTATCCAGTTAAAATGGCACAGAAAAGCATGAATAAATAAACAAGGAAAACCAGAGATCATTGTTTTCTCCAGTTTTATCACAGGGCACAGACCCTGCAAAGCTACCTCACACACCAGAGAAAAGAAAATTTCCTTTACAGTTATGTTGTGGCTAATGTCCTCTGCATGCAAATATTCAAGATACTTTGTGGACAGATCTTCTAAAACTGAAGTGTCATGTAATATTCAGGGCTATTTAGAGGCTCAAAAGCAATTTCTGTAATATTTCTTGTTTATAGCCACCTAGAAGCTACAAATTTAACTTGGTAGGGATGCACACTCAGGGGATCTTGTTCCAAAGCAGAACATCTTAAGTCAAAAGCTTTGCTAATGCCTCCAGCAAACTTGTGAGGAGCTACAAAAGCTGTGACTCACATCATTCAGCAGCACTCCCAGCCCAACCCCACCTCATGGTACACCCCCCTGCCTCCACTGAACTCCTCACCATCCCTTCTGCAGAGAGCAGCCCAAGTGCTGTCTCTGTAAAACTTGCCTCGAGCAGGAAGCAGATAAAGCTCTGCAATGCATCTCTTGAGAGCTGTGGAATATGTTGAAGAGAATTAGAACCGTAAGCAGGAATCAGTCTGCACTTGGAAGGAAACCTTTCCTATTAAAGATTTGTTTTCTAAGCTGCTTGTTGGGGCCGGTATCCAAATCTCTCCTGTCTGACCTTATCACAACTTGTACCCTGCCAGGCACAGGATTAGAGCTGGCCAGACTGAGGAGGTGAGTTATTAATGTGGGGACTTGGAGACATATGTTGAAATTCCTGATCCCCCCCGGCTCTCCCTGTGACCTGCAGCAGTAAGTTAAGCCCTTATCCACAAAGAGGGCATTCAGGGGCCTAAAACTATTTAATTCCTATTGACTGGTTTTCCAAAGGAAATAAATGGCTCTCTGAGTTTGGGCCTTTAGCCCTTCCGTGCAGCAGTGCTCATCTGTAAAATGGAAGGAAAACCACATCCTATTCCATCTGTGCCTTGCAATGGTAAATACTTAAAGAGGTAAATGGATCAGGCCCCACAGGAACAGAGGCTGCAGACCTGCTTATGGAAAGCAGGCAGGCACTGCAGAGGTGACCCGGGTTCCTGGAGCAGTTGGCACATCTCCCTCTGGTCAGACCTGGATCAAGGCAGGCTCTTGTGGATACGAAACAGCAGTGTCCAAGTGCTACACACCATAAAACATCTCAGGGCTTGCACTATCCATTCACTTCTTTTGGAAACAACAGCAAAGCCACTCTCTCATCTCTGAAGCCTCTGCAGCCCTGCAGCTTCACCAGCCAAACCACCACAGCCAGCATGTTCCTGTGGGACCCTCCTCCCTCCTCCTCACCTCCCCTTGCATGTCCCTGTTCTTTTCCAGCTGATGTCTGGGTGGGACAGTCACACCTTTCAGATCTTCTCCATTGTCCTTACTGGAAGAGAGGGCATCTCCAGCCTCACTGCCATCCCTCAGCCTCATGTCTCTGCATTTGGGTCTTGCTTTGTCCCACACAGGTTCCCTGCATGCCCTGTTCCCCTTCCTAACACACAGCATTTCCCCTCCTGGTTCCTCCTCCTCATTCCAGACAACTCTTGGTCCCTGTCCCTCTCCAGGAGGAGCAGTTTCATCCCTGCATCCTCCTCTATGCTGAGCCAGTGTCTCTGCTCCCCAAGGAGCCCCCCCTGCCAGCCTTCCCCCCACAATCTGCAGCCTTTGGAATCCAGAAAAAACCTTCACTGTCCTGCAGGTTGAGAATTCCTGACACCTGCACAGGACTGGAGTGGGGGGACACAGGTGCTCCCGAGGCCACCAGTACCCTCTCAGCCACAAGGAATTCAAGTTCCTCTTTCCAGTGGATTCTGCTGGCATTAGGTGCCTGTGCAGGCAGTGCTCCCACACCTGTATGGATCTGCAAATGTACCTGGGGATGTGGAGCCTGTGAGTCCTTGTGGGAAGGGTGGGAACAGACCTGAGAGCAGGGAATTTCAGAAGGTTGGCCCCTTTTTTTTTTTTTTCAATATGTTCACCTGTCCCCCATTCCCGAGCCTGTTTTACATCTCATGTAACTAGGGCACACCTCAGAAAAGGAGTTCAGGGTGGAAAATCCAAACCAACATGTCAAAAAGCCACCCAAAAAGTCTGCAGTTTTATTACGAGGCAAAAATTACCTCAAACCACTGGACTAAACAAATGCCTGGGGTGAAAAGGATGGACTAAATTAAAGGATATAATTATGGCTGGGAAAAGAGGGAAGGAAGTTGCTCAATAGGATGAAAGAGGGATTTGAGGAATAAGAAATGAAAGGAGGTGTCAGCTTGAATCAGCCAGGTTAAAAACTGCTGCTGATTTTGACTGACACACTGAGACTTTCCAGTTGCAAACTCTTTCTCTAATAAGCTGCAAATTCACCTCTACACTTTTACTTTGATCTTAATGCAAATGTTTTATAATGGACACATTTAATGATTTTCAGGTGCTTATTGGTTCTATCAGACCTGATACTGGAATCAATCTCCCCTTTAAGACAGCTTGGGTTAATGGCAAAGTTTATTAAACTGCATGCAGTCATTCAGAAAAGATCAATAGAGACATGATTACAGAGCAACCAGAGGATTAAACATGAGATTTATCACAAAATTAAACTGAATTAAATGTTCTCTGATAGCACTTGAAATGCTGTCGATACTCCTAACTGATAATCTATGCTTTCTGTGTTTACTCACCAGCAGCAGGGATGTCTGACTCGAGGAAATGACTGTAATGTAAAATCTGCAAAGATCTGCTGAGAGCATTAAACCTCACCTGGAACACCATTATTTCTTCCTGTGAGAGAGCAAAAGCATTTTGCTTCTTAGCCCATTTCCTCTGTAAGAGGAGGAGGATACAGCCCTCTGCCATATCACACTTGTGCAATCTCCTTCTCAGGGCTATTACAGGATGCACAGGACACTAAAGGATACTGCACAGGGTTACAATGAAATATTTTATGGTTTCCTGCTCTGGCAGTCTTCACCTCATTCAGAATGAATTTTTTTCCTCCTTTCTTGAGTTCTTGATGATCATATTAAAACTTATTCCATTCCCTGAGAAATTTTCCAGCCTCCCCTCAGCCCAGCCCAGTCCAGCCCAGTCCAGCCCAGCCCAGCCCAGCCCAGCCCAGCCCAGTCCAGCCCAGCCCAGCCCAGTCCAGCCAAGCCCAGCCCAACCCAGCCCAGCCCAGCCATCTCCCCAGGTCTTGCACTCACACCTCTCCTTGCACAGCTCCAGACAAATTTCTCTGATGTTTTCTTCCAAAGGACTTCAACTCCCAAACATTAGTACCAGCATAACAGAACCACTGCCCCAAGAAACAGCAAAGCAAGTCCAGAAAAGAAAAAATCAGGCCAATTTTGTAAACAGAATCTAAATCCAGATACTGTTCTCCTGGGCTGAGATCCATCCCTGCAACAGAGCTGGAATTTCCCAAACCCTGCTGTGTCCTGAGCTCTGCTGTCAGAACCACACACACAGATTATTGCCATCTGCACTGGGATAAAGTGGCCAGTCTGGTTTGAGGACCAAAACCCCAACTCCTAGCAGGAGAGAAGGGGGAAGAGGGAGAGAGGAGCTGGAACTCCTGAGTACACAAAACACCAAATGCAAAGTAATAACCAATCACCACAACTCTGATAAATTCTGATCATGTTTCTGTGGCTTTCCAAAATGGTCACGACACACAAACTCAGCTGAAGAGTTCCTTTAAAAATTAATGTTTGTGCTCAACAAGCCAGCAGGAGGGATGTCAGCTTCCAGAAGGCATTTTTCCATCCTGCTTTCCAGAGAAAGGCTGTATCCCACCAGAGCCTCCACCAAAGGCTTCATAAACCTTGATAAAACACCTCAAAGGAAACATGACTATCCAACAGCAAATAAACCACCCAAAACAAAAAACATCAAAAAATCCCTCATCAACTATCATGAATTGAATTTTTACTGACTTAGAAGGGCTTAGCTGCTTTCTAAACAGGCTCAGCCATCCCCAGTGTACTTTGCAGAATTCAATCCAGTAATCCAATCCCAGATGCATTACGTGAAATCTTATTTCTCCAAGCTCTAGAAAAGAACAAGCAAAAAGGAAGGCTTTAGGAACACTAATTTGCCAATAAATACTCACTGAGCCAATTTCGCCTTTGCTGCTTTTTGGAGGAAAATAAAAGGGAAAAAAATTGCAAAAACACAAAGTGCTGTCCAAGTATCACATTCCCTTATTAAAACTTCACTTATGAATAGAAAAGATACCATGGAACACGTACCCTGAAATTAGCACAGCATGTGCTGCCCCAATAAACAAATCCTCAGAAACTAGATTAGAGTCATTCCCAGTAGGTTTCCACTACAGAAATCACTACCAGTTCTGTCCAGAAAGTGAAAATCTCTGTAATATCTGATAAATGGACCAAAACAGCTAAATGAATAGCAGGGCATGTTGTAGCAGTACCCAGTGCAGCCCCAGTCAATGCACACAGTGGCTGTTCCATTCCCCATCGATCCCATCACACATTAAGTCTGTGAATGCCTGAGCAGAGCTGTAAAGCTCTCGGTGTTACATGAGCTCTGAGACCTCGGGGATGAGCAGGGAAGCAGAGACTCACTGGGGTGCTTTGTGAGGAGGAGAAGGCCCATGTTTCTGGGTTGTGCCTCATGGGATGCTCCCCAGGGGACACAGATGGCACCAGGAATCCACGAGCACTGACAGACACTCAGTTGGACACTGACCCAAAGCAGCAGCTGTGCTGTCAGGAGGGCAAGGACCAGCTCTGACAGCTCCATGTGACAGCAAACATCCAGCTCTGACAGCTTCCTTCTGCCCTGGCACTGTCCTGTGGGACCCCAACCCATCTCACAGAGTCACAGAATCCCAGAATGTTCAGGGTTGAAAGGGCCCCCCAAGGATCCTGGAGGCCAACCCTGAGCCCTGCACAGCCCCATCCCCAAGAGTCCCCCCTGTGCCCAGAGGATCATCCCAGCCCTCCTGGAGCTCTGGCAGCCTTGGGGCTGTGCCCACTGCCCTGGGGAGCCTGGGCAGTGCCCACCCCCCCTGTGGGCAAAGCACAACCTGGGGCTGAGCTCCAACCTCCCCCTGCCCTGACACAACTCCAGCCATTCCCTGGCTCCTGGCCCTGGTCCCCCAGAGCAGAGCTCAGGCCCTGCCCCTCCTCTGCCCCTGCCCAGGGACTTGGCCCTGCAGTGGCATCTCCCCTCAGCAGGCTGCTGCCCTGGCTGACTGGCAGCAGGGAGACACACTGCTCTTAAATATAAGGATTTCTGCCTTCCTGATGCTTACATAAGGAAAAAGGGAAGCAAAGGCCACTTGAATACAGGTGGATGCCTCAATGTTCCACATGGAAGGTGGCTGAAGCCAAGCAGGTGATAGGCAAACACAATGTCAAACTTCAAAATGTGGTTTTTCCAGGCATGTTTCCCTGCAACTGCTGCTCTCTCAGAAACCATGGCCATCACTGCAGCTCTGTTTTTTGGGATCAAGCAGCACGTTGCTTCTGATACTCAAATGTGTGAGTGAGTGAGAGGCAGCTCGTGTCTCCGTGGTGGCCCAAAGCAGTTCACATTTATGCCCTGGCCAGAAGCAGACAGCACTGAACTACAGCTGGGAATTCCCAATGGGAGGCTCATCCCTGCCAAATGTGCTCCTTCTCTCCTGTCCCACAGCTAAGAGACTCTGGACCTGCTTTTTTCCACCTCCTCTGGCCATTAGACACAGAGGTCCAGGGCAACAGGCAGGTACAACTTGGGACACGGAGCTGGAGGGTTTTCTGGGGCACCAAAAATCACTTCCCTCAAAGAGCTGCTGCTGTGTGCTCTGTGTTTTATTAATTTAATGGTCAGGATAATAAATTTGTCAGTAATGACAAAGAAATTCCCCAGAAACCGGAGTGCTCAAGTGTCATTGAAGCTCCATCTATTTAGCAAATAGATGAATGCCTTTCACTGAAGACTGGTGTGTGATTAAGCATCTGCCAGTGCCTCAGGAACAGCTGCTCCTGTGGCAGGAGCACAGGTACAGCTCAGGGCTCTTTTTTACATGGATGTAAAGATGATCTTGATGGGAACAGAAGCCAGCAACTGAAAACTCAATTAATGAACTGACACAAAAGTAATGGGTCGTTTCTACAAGTCTTCTAATCCTGTCGACTTGTCCAAGCTTCAGTTTTTACAATCAGATTTATTTAATTTTTACAAACAAAAGAGAATAGAGTTTGCTTTCTGACTCACTGAAGTTGTGTTTGAGTTGAATGGACTCATACCTTCATGAAAGAGTGTGAGCTTTTTGGAGAGGGATTTTTCTTTGATTTTTGGAGCATGTTTAAGTTTTTACAAGGATTGAGATGCTGAATCTATGTTAGAAGCTTGATTTCTTAAGAATTCGGGGTGAGAAGCCAGTCAACTGTTTCTGTAACTTTTAGCTTTCTCACATGTACCCTCTGCTCAGCAGTCACTGAAACTGGAGCAAGTTCTCCAGGGAATTTCTGTGGGCTCTTTTTCCTAACACTCACCCCAAGAACAGAGAACACACAACTCTCTGCTCTTCTATTTTCCTAGTTAAACATTCATGGAAGGTCCCAGTGAAAATGTGGCTGAATGGCAGATTAGAGAGCTGGTTGTCCTGGGGTAGAGGATAAAAGATAAAACTTGGTCCATTGGAGAGGAAAAATAAATAGCCATGAAGGATCTTTCAAAACAAGAAATTGAAATGAGAAGGAATCAGCAGAAGACTCTGCTTGTACAGAATACAAGTGCACCTCAAAGAGATGGTTTGAAAGCCTTCCTCTGCAAGATAAAGAAAGGGAATTCAACCTGATAAAAAAGGACATTCAACCTGGAGACACATGGAAGCTCTTACCCTAATTTACCAGCTGAGAATCTGCTCTAGCTAAAGCAACTATTTCTGCACAAAAGAAAACGAAGCACAAGATGCTCAACCTAAGGCAAAGAAGTGCCAACAAACTGAGCTGCTGAGGCTCAGAGTTCCAGGGACTCCCAAACATCAGGGGCACAAATGGATCCAGCTGAGCAACAACTTCTCCCCAACTGACTGAAGTCCATCCACTGATCACAACTCACTGAGAAAAGCTTAGAGCTGGATGACACAAGACTGCCAGAAATTCTTCCTCTGTGGATCTTAAATATTTAGAGCAATATGTTTGAAAGTCTGGTCTGTTGAAAACCATCATAAAAGCAGAAAGTTTTGGAGCGAGGCAGAACAGTGGGGGAGGGGAGTCCCTGCTCAGTGCATTCCCAGCTGAGCAGCAGCACACACTGTATCATTTGGGAGGCAACTTTATGTGCTCTTAGTAGTAGATTAATGAATGTAATTACCCACCATTGTGGCTGTGAATGCCACAAAACTGTAATTTATAGTATGCTGTAAAGTTCTAATGTGTTTTTATGTCCATAAGCTGCTTAACCATAATCTAATGCATTTGTACACAAACACCCTCCTAAGTGGCTCTGGGCTGAGCAGCAAACTCGGGTCCCCTGCACACTTCTGCTTTATGTCTTGATAAAGCAGCCTCTCCTGTTGGGCAGCTGAGGAGAAGCAGCTGCTGCTGATGTGAATAATTTTAAGTCCAGCAGCAAGAACCTCTTCCCTGAGTCCCTGACTGGCAAAGCTGCAGTGCTGATGAAGCAAAGCACCAGTGTGTGACAGGGTGAGAGCAGAGCAGGGTGGGTGTCCCTGGGGATGATGGGGTGAAACACAGACCCCTGGCCTGGTGGAGAGCCAGGACTCACCCCACTCGTTGCTCCTCCACCTTGGGCTCTCAGCCCTCTACAGCCAGGACACACAGAGGTGACAGACCCACAGCACCAGTGAAGTGTCCCAGACAAAACCCTTCCCCTGGTTCAGTTCCCAGCTGCTCTGTGTCACTGTGGTCACCTGAACCCTTCTCTGCTCCAGGTGCCCTGGACTCCTGGACATGCTTATTGTTGCCACTAACTCATTTAGGCAAACTATTTAACTTCTTTATGCCCTTGCTTAACCATCTGTAAAATGGGACTAATAATAAACCTCAGAGGGATTTAGTAAGACTTAATTAAATGGTTTGTAAAGTGCTTTGAGATCCTCGGGAGAAACGTGTTGTGCAAGTGCGAATTATGATTACTGTTACAGTGCTTTCTACTTCCAACACAGTTAAATATTAATGATCCACTCCTTCTAATGCCCAGTGATACAACTTTCCTAAACAGTAATTTTCTCAGCTAAAAAGACACAGGAGCTAGCAGTAGGACATCAAAAATTTTCCAACCTTGTTCATTCATAGGTAGTCTGAAACTTCAGATGAGTAAATATTTCAGTATGTATCAAACTAAAGATGGGGATCCCAAATGCACTTGCTGTACATGGAGTCAATTCAAAGCCAATAAAATAATGCCAATTACATCACCAAATCCCACTGTCCCTATTCCACAGTGCCAGGGACCCACTTAGGAAAAGTCAGTATCAATGCTAATATGTAATAAATGCTTTTCCTAGTTAAAAAGGTACCATTTTGCAGAGGTCAGGGCACAAGTGACATCATTAACATTCAATTAAGAGCTCCATCTTGTCAGAAGGAACATCAATGTCCCTTTAGTAAAACTGGTGTGGCTTCGGGGTCTGGGGGAAGAACATCTTGGATTTTCAATAAAGTATGTCCACTGTGATCCAGCAAAAACAACCTGGAAACTGCCAGCAGGCAAAAAACAAACAGCCACAATTCCTCCTCTTTTGTCAGCTTCTTCCAGGCCAACTTAAAGGAGAAAAATGAAAAAATTGACTTATGACTTCAGGTCATAGGAGCTGAGAGAATGTGACCTGGTTTGCAAGTCACTGCTGAGCCTTTGCAGCCACTGGTGGAGCAAGTCCTGCCCCAAACCCTGAACACTGACTGGCAGAATCTGTTAAAACAGGACCCCAAATCACCACTGAAAAGTGTTTTCCTAATATTTCTCAGTATTTAGTTAAAATATATAAAATATCAGTTAAAAAATATCAGAAGCCAAGGCAAACATTAAGGGGAAAAAAAGCAATGCCAAATTTGAAGGTATGAAGGGAACACACACAACCTTAGGTGGTCTCCACTTGGGACTGGGGCACGGGGTAATTTTTAATTATATGGTGAAGTATGATGTTTCTATTTGATCTTCAATAATAATGGTTCATAGTATATAACAAAGATACATCATCTATTGGTAATGAAGTGCAAATATGTTTTTCCCATCCTTATGTACTACAAAGTGAGCATATCTAAGGAAAAAACCTGATTAAACAGCACTTCTAATTTACTTATATTACAGATCCTAAATGTAATAAGGAAAAGAAAAGAAAGGGAAAGGGAATGAGAAAAGGAGAAAAGAAACTACAAAAAATGAAAAATCTTTATCATTGTCCCCAGATGAAAAATCCCCTTTGCACTGAAGCACAGGGTCTCAGAGCACTGAGGATACATCAGGTAGAAATGCAGCAAACAGCAGTGTGTGCTTTGCATGCTGAGTACCATGAAGTCTTTATTTCACCTAACACAAGTTCATCTCACCCTACAGAAGAGACCACACCTAAGATAAGGAAAGGTTTAATAATAATAATGATGCTTTTTTTTTTCATTTCACAGGTGGCAGCTCATGTCCTGCTCTCCTGCAGTCAGTGCAGGGACAGGAGCAATTCCAGAGGGACAGTTCTGGGTGCAGGAGCTGCCTGAGAATCCTGAGGATCCTGCACCTCCTCCCTCTCAGTCCTAGAGGGAACCTCCTGTGGGCAGGTTCCCAACACTTGCCTCAGTGGGACATGAACCATAAACCCCTCTGAAGGTCTCGAGCTGTTTTCCAAGGAGTGAATTCTCATTCCCTGTGGAGCCACCATCCCTTTAGCTGTGCTAAACAGAGTGCAGAGACAGAGTGACTTTCCCAGGGCTCTATAAAGGCAGGGAGAACACCAGGACTGAAATCCTGCAAACTGTTCCCCCTCCTGCTCCTTCATCATGGAGCAAAACCCCCACTGTCACTTGCTTTGCTTGTCTGTCCCTCCCTGAGCCACCAGGCTGTCAAACACCTCTTCATGCAGGGATGAGTATCTGGGTCCAGCACATGGGTCACCCAGTCCACCTGGAATTTCAGACTTCATCTATACAAAAATCCATTGCTCAGAGCCTAAATGTCCTTCAGCACAGCTCAGCTGTCAGTACTTACACAGTGCTGAGCTTCCAGGGAAACATCCCTGAGGAAGCATTTGCCCAGTTTATGCAAACCAAGGTGACCCATGTACATCCTGGCTGCTTTCAGAGCCACCCACAAGATGTGTCACCACAGCACGAGGCCCAGCAGATGATGCCCAGTGGCTCCAACCACACTGGTTTAGGGATAACCCTTTCAAACACCAACCTGGAAACACCCAACAGGCAATTCCACACCCTCTAATCCCAGGGATGCAGTGACTTCTGAGCAAACATAAAGAACTGGGTGCTGCTGCAGGGTGACAGGAGTTCACAAAGGAGTCAGCACAAGTGCCCCACTGTTTCTAAACCTCCTCCACTCCAGCACATTTCACAGTCAGTCCTGTAAGCCACTGGTGAGAAAAAGAAGATTTGTGACAATTTTATGTTAGTAATAATTTTAAACCCATCAATTTCCACATAGGAATTTCTACCTGATTCAATATTTAATTTATTTAGCCTTCTAGTGTTCTCAAATTAGGGAGACATTTTATTGCTCTTGGTTGACGTTTTTATGACACCTGAAACTAGGCTTCATTTTTTAAGTGGAATCTCTCCACCTGAAGAGCTAATTAGTGCTTGTGCCCACACTATGGATGCAGGTGCAAAAATACAGACAGAGCTACACACACATGGATTGCCTGGGTGGAAAGATGAAAATCCTTTTGGGGACTGGTTTATACTGTATCTTTGTCACTACAGTAAATAGCTAAGATACTAATCTTTTCCTGCTGCTCCTCAAATAAAACCTGCATCTGTGACTGGACACCACAATCCCTGAGTTTGCATTTTTTGCTAAACAAGGATTAAAGCAGCACTTTACTACATAGACTGGCTGCCAGTTATTATATTAATACACTCTATCTTTGCTTACTCTTGGTTTAAAAGAGAGATAAGTGCTCTGGCAGCCTTGAGCTCCGTCCCTTTTGCCTTCACCAGCTGATTATTTTCAGAATAGAAATGTTGGCCTCAGTGGGTACCTGCAAACAGCCTGACTGCCCCTAATGATGATCTACCTGTGTGCTGCTACCAGGCCACCTGTCTGCTGCCTCCCAGGAAGCTTTACAGATAGATAAAAAGCTTCCAATATTTCGTGCACATAAACTGCAACCCATCCATCAAGTTGTTTACATCACAGCGAGATATATTCACCTTTATCATTAGAAGAGCTGTCTCCAGAAATGGGATGAACACACAGACATCATAAATCTCCCCTTTTAAAGAGGCTCCTGGATTGCACTATTTTTGTTCAAGGAAACAGCAGCACCCCAGGATCAGCTGTTAAGGGGACAGTGCAACAGAAGGGCACAAAGGCAGAAGGTTTTTAAACCACAATGAAGATGCTCACAGAGGATGTGATGAGGGCTACAGGGCTGGTGTTGTGCTTGGCTCAAAAGCTGTCATTCCACCAGTATTCTTCAGGCCAGGCAGCTTCTGCCAAGACTCTGAACTACCTGCAGACGTGCCTGGCCTCAGCAGTGCCTGTGAACCCAGCCAGGGCTCTCACTGCCATCTCACAGCAACTCCAACTCTTCTGCCGTTCCAGGAGACACGGGATGTCAAACATGGAAACGTGCTCAGGCTCTGAAGCCAAATATCAGACAGAAGAGGTGAGCAGCACCTTCCCCCCTCAGCAGGGACATCCCCTGTCCAGCCAAGTGCAGCCCCTGTCCCCAGCAGGGCTGGCAGAGAGCCCTGCTCACCCTGCCAGCACGGAGGGGACACGGCCACCCCTGGGAGCAGCAGTGAAGCAGCACAGCTCTGCACAAACACCTCGTGCAAACCATACAGCAGCACCAGTGGCCTCTGGGCCATGGCTGGAAGTGATGAGCCCTCTGGGTCAGAGGCTCATGGCTGCACTGAGCTGGAAGCTCTTCCTCCAACATGCCCTGAAGGCCTGAGGTGGGAACGGCAGAGGAACCTGGGAGAAGATCATCAGCAGTGCCTCCAAAAGCTGTCCAAAAAGGGAGCAGCTGTGAGGGGACTGAAAGACAGCTCATGTCTGACTCAAGTCTGAACTGACACCCCAAACCCAAAAAGAATCTACGCTGTGATCATGCTCAGAGTGGGCAAAAAGAGAATTCTCACCCCAGTGGGCAAAGGGACTTGGACAAGTATTCCAAGGGGACCTGCTGTGTATTTGATTTGAAAGCTACTTTCCTGTTTATCTGCTGAAACAAATAAGGAAAACCAGAGTTTGCTGTTGTAAACTTCTTTCCTCTTCTTGAGACAAATTCTCTCACAGACTAATAATTTATTTTAATTGCTCCATTTAGACAAAATAAACCACTTGAGAAAACCAGGACACACAAAAATAACAACAGATTTGAAACAAAATCTGGACCTTAACTTGAGCTACAGAGAAAATTAAACAAAAGCAGATTAGAGTTGGTATGGGAAGTGGTAAAATGAGTTTGTAGAGAGATACATGAAATTCCAAAGATGACCAGAACACAATCTGCTGTCACCCTGCAATGTCACTCTGCAATGTCCCATATCCTGGGCTGTGACCATGGAGCTGCAATGAGGCTCATTTTCACACCCAGGGTTCTGTAACAGAGACCTGCAGATCCCAAACCCCATGTTCCACCACAGAACTGAGTTGGTTTTGTCACTAGGTGGGAATAGGTGCACTTGCTGATCTTACAAGCTGAAATACAATAAATGATTGCTTAGCCCACTGGAAAAAAAAAAAACAACCAAGCACAAGATCTTTTCTTTCCTCCCCTTTTAAGTTCAGCCACATATAAAATTACAGCATTTGCTATTTCAGTAGGAATGTTTTTTTAGCCACAACAAGCTGAAGAGACAAGAAAGGATTTCATTGAGAAATAACAGCTTTTATGAGACCCATCGATATCTGGGGAAGGAGAGCTCTGGACACACATGCCCTCTGAAAGCCTGCTGAGTTTTCCATATAACAAGGGCTAAGGATCAGTAAAATGTGATGGGAAGAGAGCCCTGCATCCTGGAAGAACAGAGAAAGACATTCCCTCCACTTCCATTTCCTTTTCTTTCAAAAGCAAGCAAAGAGAATAAACCTCCCCAGTCCATAACACCAGCATTCAAAGCACCTTTGGTACTTGCCCAGGTCTCTGGAGTGTTGATAAGCAGAATGATAAAGGCCAAGCACACAAATGTCAATGAGAGGCAGCTCAGGGAAGAGAGTAAGGCTTTATGTCTAATGTGCTTCCTTTTGTTCCCTTTATCAGCTGCTCTGCCCTGTGGTTCCCATTTGCCTCTGGATGTGCACAGCTCCAAACACAGGACAGGGAGAAAGGAATCATTTCTACCCGTGGCAAACTCACAGATCATCCTTTGCCACTCTCTCGAGTCTGTATGGAAACCACCTGGAAGAGTTTCTGCAGGAATGGACAGACGTTCCAGCTTCAGGAAAACAAGGTTTAATCAGATGGACCCAAGGACTGGGCAGACAAGTCCAAACTTAGTTTTGCATTTGCAGGAAAACGTGAAAGATTCAGTTCCACTCTACACCAATCCAGCCAGTTTAACAAGCTGATAACAGCCAGGGTTTCTATAAAATCCCTGTGCTCAACAGCTCTGTGCTGTCATCTGGGGCTACAAATTGCCTCTCCTGAATCTACAGGACTGTGTTTTTTGTGGCATTGACATTTGCCTTTCAAGCATATCAGTTCTTCTTTCATTTCAAATGCTGGTTGCTCATTTTATCTGCCCTTTAAGCGTTTAAAAAGATTCAAATTGGATTTAAAAAACCCCTGGAAGAACACAAAACACAAACCCCCACAGTCTTCTGTGTTTTTCTGATGTGTTTGCTATGCTGTAACCAATCAGATAAGCTCCTTAGTTCTCTCCAGTGATGGATTATTGAGTTTTTATTTATGTTTCTCCTTGTTTAGCCTCCTAAGCACCAATACACTTGTCCCAATGTCTCAGCTTCAACTCCCATTAAGGAAAGAAAGAGCTGGCAAATGTGATCAGCCTTGGAGATTTTCCAGTCAGTTCTCCTGAGCCTCCTGTGCTCTGCAAACATCTGGGCTGACTTTGCAGCAGTGCTCCCTTCCCAGCCCTGCTCCCCCTGGGGCTTCAACCCAGTGGGCAGGTCACTCCCTGCATTCCCATCCACTTGCTGACACCTGACAGACAGGAGGAAAACAAGGAAAAACAGCACTGAGCAAAGAAGGACAAAGATAAGTTCAAGACTGATAAAATCCATAAGCTCCCCCTCTCGAGACAGCCCCAAGTGCTGCACAGTGTCCCTCCTGATCCACACTTACTAAGCTTTTCTTGTCCCTCCCAGGGCAGGCAAACAGCCTTTTAGAGTAATGGTCAGCTTCAAAATCAACACACTGTGAGTTTTTTCACATGGAGAGATTCCAACTCTTATATTTAAAGTCAATCTTAATATACTTGTCTATTTTAATTGTTTCAGAATTGCTCTCCAAAGCACTGCACCTCAACAAACTCCCTGTGAAAGTCTGGAGATTTGTGGTGTTAACAGAATGATGATCTCCCTCCCAGGTAAGAGCCCTTGCCACAAATTCAGCTTTGCAGGAGGGTGGAGAGTTAATTGTTGAAGCAGCTCCCAGCATCAACTTCCATCATCTCGTTATACCCAGGAGCAGCTTGAGCTGCCATCGGGCAGCCTGGACTGATCCTCAGCAAGAACTTGCCAAGATTTTTCCCTCCCTGAAGGGCACATTCCATCAATATAAAGTCTGATTAATTCAACTGGTGATGCTGATATGTCTCCTGGGGGTTTCTGCCTGGTACAAGTCAGCTCACCTATGGCCAGGTTGGGATTTTTTCCCCACGTTAGACAAGAAAACAAGGAGATCAATGGGTAGGGAGCAGAACTTCTCATGAGCTGGAAACAGCTTTGCCTGCACAGAAGGAACAGAAAATGCCCATAAACTGTAACTTGCTGGAATTAAAGGTCATCACAAATCTCACTGCTCTACTCCAGGGGGAAAGCACAGGAATTGAAGGCTGAGCACAGGACGTGCCCCATGGCAGCAGGACACCCTGTGGGCACAGCTGGGTCAGCCTCACCAGGACTCTGTGCCACCACAAATCTGGGCTGTTCCAGCTCCTGAGAGCTCAGACCAAAGCACTGACAGCACTTTGCTCTCACCTGCACAGACCTGTCCCCTCCTGCCCCTCCAGTCCCTCACCTCCTTTATCAAGCTCTGTCCTACCTATGGTAATATTATGTCACATTCATCATCACAGTATCACTGAGGTCAGCTCAGCACTGTCAGGCTCCCAAAAGGAAGTAAAAAACCAGTTTTAGCAGACTTTTACCTGTCACCTGGTTTATAAAGAATGGGATAACACTGCAGAGCTTCATCCTTCCTGCAGGGATTCATCACTGCACGACAACAGAGATTCCTGACACAACCCCTGGATGTTATGACCTGGAACCCACTAAGACAAATAAAACATTTTCAAGGTACTAACGTCTGCTACATTCATTGCAGATACACAGAAAACATGTCCTAGTGCTGACAGCTGCTGCTATGACAAGCCACTTGATTTCTCTCAATTCAGTGTGTTTCCAAGTGGGAACATCTGTGAAGAGCAAAGATTAAGAAGATATTACCCAGTCAGCAAAAAACCCATCTCCTCTGCCATATATGGGATGGCACCATACATTTCACAGAATTAGTTTATTATAGAATTCAGCAAATCAACTATAAACCAATTTGTTCAGATAACCCAGGCTGGACTGAGGGGAGAGCCCTCAGTTCCAAATCTTTCAATCACATGCACAGAAGATCAAAGCAAGGTTTCTGTGGCCTAGGGGCAGGTAAAAACATCCTTGCTCCCCAGAAATGACACATTTATAGTAAAAAAAGAGTGACATACACAGAGAAGTCCCTTTGATTTCTGACACCTCCTGAATTCAACCCCTTGGCTGATGCCACAGTCACACGTGGGTCAGTCTGAGACTGGAGGGACAGTTCATCCCTTCAGCCCTGGGCCACGGGATCAGGGTATGGAACAGGGAACAGTGTCCAGCCAGGGCACTTTTACACTGTTTCTGCTCCTACTTGGTGTTTGTTTTCAGACTACAGACATATCAAGGCAAACTTACTCCAAACCAGAAAATGTTTTTAAGACCAGGGCAGAGGAAAAATGAAGCCCATTCCTCTGAACACTGAACACCTCAGTACAGAAGTGCCTGAATGTCTTCAAGGGAGATTCTACTTCCATCCTACTGGGATACATTCACACTGCCTTGCAGTCTTGGAGCATATGGGAAAAGCAAGAAGGGAGGAAGGCAAGCAAACTATTGTTACCAAAACCATGCAAAACATCTAAGTTGTTCAATTGTATGAGAATTCCTTTTCTTGAAAACACAAGACTGCAAGTCCCAATTAAGAAATCCCAATACCTTGGATGACTGAGCTAGAATCTGCCTGCTAATCATTCAGATATTGCTTGTAGTTATTATTATATGTGGGAAGGGCTGGGTCAGTGTCACACAGCCAACAGGTTGAGGACAGACACCATAAAGAAGGGAGAAGGGAATGACTGGATGCACACAAGAGCTTAGTTTGTATTCAGCCCTATCAGCTCTCTGCACAACAGAGAGAAGTTGTTTTTTAGGAGCAATATGAACCATGAAAGGTGTTGGGTTTGTCTCTAGTGGCCATGAGGGCCCAGAAATTCAAAGGTGTGAACATGACCTTGTCATCAACAGCTATTAAGCAGACAAATGCAGTTAAAAGGTTTATCATAACAGAGGCACTGGCCTACAGGTCCCCTGGCAACAGCAGCTGAACTCTTCTTTCACAACCTTTTGGTAAAGATTTAGGAAAACCTGTTAGTACATTACCTTTTGCAATGTTTTAAGTAGGGCTTTTGTTTCCAGTGACACTTCCTGCCTTTCCCTTTAGCTGTGAACAGTCTTTGCAAGGAACCACAACTGTGCTGCAATGTGGGATCAGTGACAGATGTTTTTCAGGGGACACAGGTAGAAGTCAGGTGAGGCCAACTGGAGTTACACCACTTGTTATGGTCTGAACCAATGCTCTTGAACACAAGATAAGATCAAAACATGATCTAAGGCTCAGAAAAGGTCACAAAGAGAGAAAATGTGGCTTTCACCCTTTCTGACAACCACATTGCTTCACAGCAGTGCTCTCAGCAGCCCTGGGGAGCAGGTCATGTCCTACCCACATCAGGTTCTTTACAGCACCAGTTTTCCATTTGTCATTGCCTGTCCAGCCCAGGCTCACAGTGCCACTGCAAGAGCCAGAGGTGAGGCTCATTAAGCAGAAAGAAGCAGAAACATTAAGAAGGCAAATGAAGACCTGGAGATGGCTGGGGAGCAGAGACCCAGCCCCAGCACAGGGTGCTCGTGGTGGGCTCCTCTCCCCCAGCACTCCAGATCTGCTGCAGGCCCAAGACAACAGTGACAGGCTATTGCAGCTTCTGGGACACACTGAGGATGCCTGGTCTGCACAAAGCTTCTCATTTGAGTTTCTCAGTGGTTTTTAGCTCCTCTCAATGGTCTCTAATGACCTCAAAATGGGATGACAGGCAAACCCAACCTATTCCTCCTGCCCACAAATTATGTGCCCTTTCCAGTGTATCACTATGTGGCTGTTCATTTACTAATCTTTCTTTTCATTGAGACCAAAGTGGTATCACAACTGCTGGAGTGTATCAGTAGAGCTGAACATGAAATCAGGGAAGGTTGGACCAGACCCCTGTTAGCTGGGACAAGTCAGCACACTGACCTTCTGCTCAGCCACAGTCAAAGGGGAATCCAGCACTGGAAACAAAGGATTCTCATGCCAGTTCAAAAGAAAACTTAATCCCAGTGTAGTTCTCTGCTTTCCTTCATTCCTCAACACAACAGGGATTTGGCAATGCATACAGATTCAGTGCAGGTCTGGTACAAGGCAGATGAACTGCACAGTCCCTCTCTTCCCTCTCCCTTCTGCTTCCATGCAGAAAATTAAAGATCGGGGCTTTCATGGTCTATACTAAAATCACTGGCTCAGATGATGAGTGAAACACTTCTTTTGGAGGATTAATATGGAATAGATGGCAAAGGAATGCAATTACTTTTTGGTTTCAGTGACATTAAGCACAAGGAGTATCCTTGGTTTAGGGAACTTGGCAGTATCAAAACTCCGTTGATGATAAAGCTGATTAGGAAAAAAAGATAATGTGAAACAAGTTTTCACAGAAATGTGCAGCTCTGCAAGGAGAGGACCAAAGGTGCTCAGGAGGCAGTGCTGGGGGCCATCTCCACCCACAAATGCCGGAACAGCCAGGGCAAGGTGGCAGCTGTGGTTTCCTTGCACCAGAAAACCCAGTGGGATATAAAGGGGGTTTGGTCATGAGCTCAGAGAGTTGTGAAACTGAGGAAAAGGAGCATGAGCTGGGTGTCAAGTCTGCATTAAAGTCCTTGCTGAGGGAATAGGGAAGGTAAAAGCAAGGACAGATTCAAAAGGAATGAAGGATAAGCAGAAAATAAAACAACTGGAAGAAACAAAAAACATGAAGAAAAGTATCTGATGAAAACAGAGGAATTGTAAATCACTTTGGGAGGCTGAAAACGGCAAAGAGAGGTGAAAGACAGGGACTGCAAAGCTCTAGGAAGCCTTAAGCAATAGGATTGGCAAGCAAGAGCTTTAGGAGGAGCCTTAAACACCTTCAGGCCAATAGCCAAGCCAGCCTAAGGAGGCTCTGGGGCAGCACAGGGGCTGGGAGCCAGGAGACATCCAGGGGGCTGCAGGAAACAGCAGGCAGGGAGGGAATGGGAAACTGCACAAATAACAGAGATGGAAGTGATTGACACATAAGAACTGCAAATGAAATGGTGGCCCTTGGGACCAGAGTGCAAAGAGCCAAAGGGCACGTGAGGGCTCCCACAGCACAGGGACAAGGACAGCAGGGGTGGTAAGTGGCTTCCAAAAGGCACAGCAGAGGGACTGCTGAGGCAAAGATGACAAGAAATCCATCTTACCACTGGTGTCCCCCTAACACTGATCCCTGCCAGCTGCTCTCCAAAGGAGGAATTAAAGGTACTTAAAGCTGTTTTACCAGGTAATCCATAGCAGTTCATGGATAGAGAAATGTCTTATTGACTCTGAGCTGCTGTTCACCCTCACATACCCATGAGCACTGCAGCAAGGAGACACCTCCAAATGTTTCACAGTGAGAGCCAATATTCCTGGAAACAAGCTGGAGCAAAGCATCCTGTCAGCCTGGCAGGGACTGCAGCCTCGTGTGTGAGCACAGGGCAGCCCCAGCCCCAGCACTGCTCCACTGGCATTTCTCCCCAGCCATTCTACATGAGAAACAAGAAAATGTTCTAAAAGAGGGCTGCTCTTTGTAAAGGCACAGTGTGCTCTCTGCAAACACAAGGGAAGAGTTCAACTGGGGATTCTTTCAACCAAACTCCCCAGCAGAACATACACAAGGTAAGCAAAGAATTGTGCTCCTGGGGCTGCCTCCCAACTCAGCCAAACTTTAATTTACAGTCCCTCTCTGTGCTTCATTAGTAACCTTAAGGAGAGGAACATCCTGTTTCTAAATGCAAGACGTCTGCCTCTGTCGTGGACTCTGCTCCATCTGCCACCGTGGGGCCCTGACCCAGCAGTGCTGCCCTGAGGCCTCAGCACCTGCTGAGATAAATACCAGTGAGAAAAACCAGCATTTACCTGTAAAAGCCAGTGGTCAAGAAAAGGCCACAGAACCCAGTAAGAGATAAAAAGCCCCACAGAATGAGATTTATTGATGCCATGTGACTTCTCACTGAGTACCACTGTAGGCTCTCAAGGACACTGACATACTAATTCTCTAGTGAAATAATAATCAGGCCTAAGGGGTTAGCCCATCAAGTCAGGGGGGTTTCTGCTTCCTTTGGTTCTGTTGTAGGGACAAGCTCAGTTTAAGTAAACCAGCTAAAACTCCAGCACAAACACCAGCATAGAGAAAGTGAGCTCTTTTCTGTTAGCACCTTTCTAGAAGAAATATGAACCTCTACTTGTTACCAGAGAAATGTCACAAATTTCAGGCCGAGGTGAAGGTTACAAGTGCATTAACAAGCAGGAAGGACACCCTCTTCCAGAGCCAGCAGCTCCACAGGCTCAGAGCCCCCACCTAACAGGAGCAAACACCTTGGAATATCCCTGACAGGGTTTTTTCCTACTTTTCCCAGAAGTGAGTCATCAAGTGCTTTCCTCCTTAGTGAATCCCAAATGGAAGCACACATACCTGCCCAGTGGAAGTCTCTGCTTTCAGATGTCACCAGCCATGGAGCTGCTGTGACTGACATGTTCCCTTACTACAGGTTGAAGTGTCAACCCAGTGGAAAAGGATTTGCTTCTCGTGGTGGTGCAAAACTTTTCATCCCTTTTGGCACACAGACTTAATAAGAGAAGTTCCCAGTTAACAGCTTCCTCCTATGCTTTCAGCCTACTCTTCAGGAAAAAAACCAGCATTTTTAAGCTCTACCATCTGCCAATTCTTCCTTGGCAAACTACTTGCAGGTATAGCAAAATGTATCACTGCCTTGCTGTGAATATCATGACTGTTCTTAAAGACTCACTTGCTAACTCAATATATGAGAAGGTTTCCAGCTTCCAAATCCAGTTTGCTATTCCTCACAGACAGACTTACTAGATTTTCTTTCTTCCCTGCATTTAACTCCATGAAATGTGCAGTACTTTAAAACACCATCACTATTATTAAATTTTAAGTATATGGTAACTAGAGATGTATTAAAGAGAGTTTTAAAGAGTCTCTCCAAGATAAAGCACTGCATTTTTGGATGCCATCTCCTAAGTATGTGAACAATCAAGCAATTAAGCCTTGGTTGTAATTTCAGAAGAGCTACATATAAGGCCTTATTTACAACTGGGTCTTCACCCTGCTTTCTCATCCCCCACTGAGTCCCCCTGGTCTATTCAGTCCTTAGAGGCTGTGCATGGAAGGCAGCACTGAAAATGCACTATTTCAAAAAAACCCCAACATACATACACACATATATATGTATTTAACACATAAGCCATGAATCTCTCAGTCCTTCCTACCATGATTCCTAACCAGGGAAAACCAGAAAAAGGCAGTGAAATGAACTTTTCACACAAATAACTGGATAAGACACCAGAGTCACAACATTACCTAGTGCATGATCCAAAAAGGAAAGTAATTGTTTCACAATATAGACCTGTGTGTAAACTACTAACAATGGGGGGGTTTAACACTGGTTAATTTACTGTGTACTTAGAAAGTGTACTTAACTTGCTGCCTCTGCTACATCATGAGAAGCCACACCTCCAGTTTATTATCACACAGAATCACAGAATAACTAGGTTGTGTCTGATTTCAGAGATCACAGACTACAACTGATTTAAGCACCACTGATTTATACACAGCCTTTGTGACCTTGTGAAGTTTAGATGACCCCCATTTCAACTACCAACAGATAAGCTCAGCATCTGAAATACAAACTTGTATTTTAAACTCCAAATCTTTTCAGAGAAGGAACCACAACACACCAACCTTCCACTTGGCCAAGGAGGACAGAGATCTCTGGGGACTGACCTGTGCAGTGCCAACACATCAGGCCCCTTGGCCAAAATGCCTGGGAATGGAGTGCTGAGGATTTACTAAGAACATGATCTGCATGTAGATCTCACCCTGGAGGCTTCGTTAATGCTGTGCTGGTTGTGTTTGGAGACACTGCTCATCAGCGTGTAAGAGCAGGGTGTTGGTTGGAAAGAGGCACCTCCTGTAAATGTCAGTGGTTTTTTAAAGGTTAAGTAAGCATCCTGAGAAAGGCCTCTGTGCTCCTGTGCTTCACCTTAGTGCAAGCTGATAAAGGATTATTGAAGGGAGAAAAAAAAAGCCTGCAAACAAATGAAAAGCTCAGAGGTTGATGGTGAACAATTGAATTTCTCTGTTCCCAGCTGCAGCAGTAGATATCCTTGACAGATTTACCATTCTTAATTATCAAAACAAAGCATTAAAGACTGTTTTCTTTTGCTTAATTAATTAACTCATCTACAGATGAATGTTAATTCATATACATAGTTCCTTAAAGCTATGGCAGCTTCCCTTTGAGTGCCCTCTGAAACATGTGCCCTTAAGGTAAGGATGAGTGAAATTGTGAGGACTCACCAGCACCTTGGTCTGTTATTGCTGTTATTTGAAGGGGAACAGACTGGAAAAGCAAGAACCAAGAAAAAGCAGAGCCCAGGAAAGGCAGCCCAGGCTGGAACCTGTGCTGGGCTCCCTGCAGGAACACCAACACCTTCTTCCCTCACAACCAGGACTTGGGTCTGGTGTCACACACAGGGTGACAAAGCTGGTGTGGAGGGGGGAGGACACAGCCCGACCCCTTGTCTGCCCATCTTCTCCCTTTCTCCAGTATCTCCCTGCCCACCCCACTGTAAGGGACCACAAAATTAGAACAAACTAAATGGATGCCAACTATTGCACTGCAAAAAAAGGAAGTGATTTCTTCTGTTCAACACAGACAGAAGAAAACAGGAGGAAAATGGAGTCAGAGAGTAAAAAGAACTGATACCAGATGCCCCCAATTTCTTGAGAGTAGCAGAGGGGACGAAAAAGCAAGAGGAGAGGAGGGAAACAATGACAGAACCTGGATGTGAGGATCACCCTCAGAAAGAAAAAGCAGAATGAGGAACAAAAGATGACAAGGAAACAAAGTGAGCGGCAGAGGAAAAAATCCACCAAGGGAATAGAGAAAAACAAAAGAGCAAGAGCGGAACAGAATCAAGTGGGGGAGGATGGAACAAGAATCACTGAAACAGCTCAGAAAGCTCAGACATCTCATATAAAAAAAGTCCTAAACTAAAAATAGAAGAAGAGAGAATGGGAAAACCATACAAAAAGATTAAAGGCAAAGGAGAGATCACCTTTAAAGCCTACCCTGCAGAAAGTTTGTGAACATGATAACAACGTACGGTGGGTTACCACCAAAATGTCAACCCCTCCCCAGAGAGGAGCCCCAGTGGCAGAACCTCAACCCAAATAATCCTTCAAGGAGCACAGCACCTTTAGTGGAAAGTATGACTTCGTTTGGTTCCAGGTTGATTTGATGGCCAGTTGGCCACGAGCCAGCAGTGCCCTGGCAGCCAGGAGGGACATCTGTGTCCTGGGGCAGCAGGAACAGCAGCACTGGGCCAGGGAGGGGATTGTCCTGCTCTGCTCTGCCCTGGGGCCTCACCTGCAATATTGGGGCACTTTGGGCACCACAGTGTGGGAAAGGTCTTGAGCCATTGGAGAGTGTCCAAAGGAGGGACTGGAGGTGGGGAAGGGCCTGGAGGGGAAGGGGTGAGGAGCAGCTGAGGGCACTGGGGGTGTTGAGGGGGAGAAGAGGAGCCTGAGGGGAGACCTCATTGCAGGGACAAGTCCCTGGGCAGGGGCAGAGGAGGGGCAGGGACTGAGCTCTGCTCTGGGGGACCAGGGCCAGGAGCAGGGAATGGCTGGAGTTGTGTCAGGGCAGGGGGAGGTTGGAGCTCAGCCCCAGGTTGTGCTTTGCCCACAGGGTGGGTGGGCACTGCCCAGGCTCCCCAGGGCAGTGGGCACAGCCCCAAGGCTGCCAGAGCTCCAGGAGGGCTGGGATGATCCTCTGGGCACAGGGGGGACTCTTGGGGATGGGGCTGTGCAGGGCTCAGGGTTGGACTCCAGGATCCTTGGGGGTCTCTCCCAACCCAGCAGATTCCATGAGTCTGTGATCAGAATACAAAACTCCTACACAATGAATATCACCAGGAGAAAACCTTTCCTTGAAAGGTCCCTGATTTTAGCACTCAATAGTCATGGAGATACTCCTGGAGCTGAAAATACCAAAGCTTCACTGCAGTGCCTGCTCTGGTTGGCTGTAAACAGGGTTAAGCTACAACAGGGTAAAACCAGAGCATTGCCATAACCATTTAACCCATCTCTTCTGGATTTCTTCACATAGGTCTGCAGCAAATCCACCCATTCTGTCACGGAGCTGCTGAGAAGGAAAATTGCAACTCCTGGCATGAGGAAACTGCTGATGCACATCCCACTGTGCCTTTGTGGCTGCAGCCACCCAGAGAAGCCCCTCTGGCAGGAACCTGCCCAGCACAGGCAGTGCCACGAGGGGCAGGTGGCCCTGAGAGCCCAGCCCAGCTTCAGGAGACACATCCACAGCAGCCTCGAGCAGCCCCCTCCTCATCTCTTGTGACATCTCTGCACCCCTGCCACTGCCAGCAGTCAGGTCAGGCACAGGGACACCTTACCCAAAGAGCAGCTCCTGGAGCTGCTGGTTTTAAACCACTGATGTTCACAGAGCAGCTCTGAAGCCACAGCTGCCCAGGGGCAGAGCTGGGGGAAGGCACAGCCACATCACCTCACTACAGGCAAATGATTTCAAAATCAATGCCAGGTACCAATGGAGATGTAAAAACAAGAGTGCTTTGTGAATTAAAGCATTCTTGTCAGCAAAGGCTTGCCAAGTGACTTGGAACAACTCCCTTTCATGCCTTCTCCCCTTCTGCACCCATCTGAAAGGAAACTGTTCTCATTCATGCTGGTAATGGGCTTTATGCACAGTCCAGGCTGGACCAGCACAGCCTATTCTGCAGCTCCCACTTGAGTCCAACTTTTAGATGTTTTCAGTCACCTAAAGAAAAATATATTCAACAAAATCTTAATTTTTAGTGCAATTATTTCTGAAATACTCCGTGGCAATTTCTCTCTGTCCCTGAAATGGTGTCAGCAGAGACACTGTGGTAGGTTCAGTATGAACAAAAGACAGAACTGCAATCTGCTCTCTGCAATTTCTGCTGGCTGCTGTTTGTAAGGCAACAATGACAAGCCATGATTTTTGAAGCAAAATGCAGTGGTGTAATTTGAATGAGTAAAATCAAACTCTTCAGTCAGAGGGGGGCACATTCTTTGCGTTAGTGTAATATTTCCCAAATCCTCTAAAGTGCAGCAGCACACAAGGATGTGGTTTGTTTCCCTTTCAAACAGTCATCTGCAAGCAATTTCATTCAGTTAAATATCAGAATTAAATTTTAGCCATAGTAGTGCTTCTGTGCAAAGGAAATGATGTTTCAAATAGGCATGCAGATGTGGTCCTGCAGATTGGGACTTGAAACAGAGTAAATACCTAAAGGGGAGAGGCACTTACTCCTCAATTGCTGTTCCCAACCCCAAAATGAAAGTTCTTTACACTGACCTAACTAAAACCACTTCAGAAATAACCAAACTATTATGCAACAAACTTTGTTACTCTCAGAAAAAAAAAAAGATTATAGAAATAAGAAATACTGTTTCAAATTCAAAAGCCTTGGGTTTTTTAATTCCTACTAATTTCTCTGTTTAGATGAGCCCAAATGATGCTGTGGTAATAAAGTATTTTGTGCTACCCCATCAGCACAAGTTAACAGGCACAGCAGCAAGGCTTCCTAAATTGGGGTTAGTACAGAGCTGATGCAGTTATTCAGGATTTCCCATGAAAAACTGTGGGTTTTGTGAAAATCTACCACTGGTAGGTGTCTGTCCTGGATGGGGCAAGTGCAAGTCAAGCTCCTTGGCATGTGCAGGACTGGCTTTCAGGGCTCTGACCCCGTGTCTGTTTCTAGCAGAATTTTTGGATGCAGACACCCATCCACTTCAGGCTGCCTGTCTCAGAGACAAACAATTTACCTTTTTTTCTCTTTTAAATCTCATCCCTGTTCCCCAGGAAGGAACTGTGAGCAACAAATTTGGAGGTAACCATTTTCCATGTGGGAATTCTCAGTGAATTTAAGTACAGAAATGTCCAGAGAAAGACAAATACTTAAATGCCTCCTATAACCACCCCTCAGCCCAACAAACACAGACTGACACCCAAGATTTAGGAGAATGAGGTTCAAGTTGGGTTGAAAGCTCAATTTCCCCTGTGTTTTCCAGCTCTCAGTCAAGTCACTGATACCCAGAGTTAAAACCTATTTTGGGAGGAAGGGATTCTGTACATTCCTTGTGCTTCTGCAACAGCTACTTTGGGATGGGGAGTGACTTCAAAAATGTTATTTCAATATTTTGTTGGGAATATTCTTTCTTTTGTCCTAATGCAGAATGGTAACATTTTGGTATGTCAGAAAAAAACATTAATGGAAGCACAAGATCATTCCCTCTTCATTTCAGTTGTGTGTCTGGCTTGAGGAAGAGGAGCTCTGCTGGTCATGAGGGAATATCTCTGAAGGAAAACATCTTCTGGGACAAGGTCTGTGTGTCCCATACCAGGTCTGTGCCAACAGGCAGGATCTAACTTGATTTCACCTGGAAAATGAAAAGCTCTGCGTAGCTCTTAAATATTTTATTATTGAAAAGGGATCATATCCAACTGAGAGCTTTGTTTACAACTTGGCAGAGTAAATGGAAAATATCACATGTTGATATTTGCATTTATCACCTCTGTGCATTGGGAAATGGGTAACCACATGCACAGAGTCTAAACAGTGGCAGCAGCCACCAGGCAGCCAACCACCCCCTTGTGTTCAAGCCAGTATCTTTTCAAACCCATTCCATTCACTAAATTTAAATGCAACTACACCTTTAAATCAGAAACAAACTCTCTAGTGTTTGGGGAATGAAATAGCACTAAACTATGTGGTAATGCCAGGGAAAGAAATACCTCCCTTTCTATAATAAGCCCACAGGAGACCACAGCCCCTTACACAACTATTTGCTACTGTGGGATTATTGCTGAATTATTGCTCAAAAATAGTCTAATAAAGTTTGAGTAAAACCAGAACCATTCCCACTGTTGTTATCAAAAGACTTGTCTGTACCTGCATAATAAACTCTGTTACTGGGAATGAAAATGAGAGCATAAAAATCCACACTGATGAATGTCTTCCTAACGAAAGTAAAATATTTATCACTCAGCAATTCTTACTTATTGACTGAGTAAAATATTTTTTGGTTTGATGCCTAATGACTACAGAATTAAAACATGTCTTTTAATCAGAATATGGAAAAATAAAGAGATTTTTTTAATGTAAATAAAGGATGAAGCTAAAACAAGCCTTGTGACACTGAACAACATTTCTATGGTCCACTAATTCCGAACACTGCTTGACAGATCAAATCAGTGTATGCTAAGGGCTAAATACACATGCCATAGTTTCAAACATTTAAAAAAATTATTTATATCAAATCACCATGTGAATTAGCCCCATTCTGTATTGCTAAAACAGGCATGTGAGTGCCCTAATTGCAGGTGACTTAAAAGTCGAGGGACAAAACTGCCATTTAATTCTGTGGTGCAATGACAACTTCAATAACCTGGAGCTCTCCGAGTTCACACCAGAAAGGTGGAGAGAAAAAATAAACCCACAAAAACTTCACAAAAAAAGACTTAAGCCTATTTCCCAGGAGACAAACAAAGGCACACAGAGAACAAGTGGCATGTCCAGTGTAGGAATTCCAGGATCTCCCGAGCTGGAAGGGCCCCCCAATGATCCTGGAGTCCAACCCTGAGCCCTGCACAGCCCCATCCCCAAGAGTCCCCCCTGTGCCCAGAGGATCATCCCAGCCCTCCTGGAGCTCTGGCAGCCTTGGGGCTGTGCCCACTGCCCTGGGGAGCCTGGGCAGTGCCCACCCACCCTGTGGGCAAAGCACAACCTGGGGCTGAGCTCCAACCTCCCCCTGCCCTGACACAACTCCAGCCATTCCCTGGCTCCTGGCCCTGGTCCCCCAGAGCAGAGCTCAGTCCCTGCCCCTCCTCTGCCCCTGCCCAGGGACTTGTCCCTGCAATGAGGTCTCCCCTCAGGCTCCTCTTCTCCCCCTCAACACCCCCAGTGCCCTCAGCTGCTCCTCACCCCTTCCCCTCCAGGCCCTTCCCCACCTCCAGTCCCTCCTTTGGACACTCTCCAATGGCTCAAGGTGTTACTTACACTGCAGTGCCCCAAACCCTTCTCTCTCAGGTGATCTGGTCCATACTCATTTTCCACCCTCCTGTAATTCCCCCACCCAAGGATTACCCAGCAGTGCTGGGCTCCAGCCCATTGATTAAACCCCTGGCAGGGTCAGTCCCACTCTGGGCTCCTGCCCCCACGGGCTCTGACCCCGACGTGGGCACTGGTGTCAGAGCTCTGAAGCTCCTGCTGAAGGTGCTGTGCAGGACAAGGCTCAGTGCTCAGTGTGCTGAGCACCCCCATGTCCCTGAGCACCCCAGGCAGTGCTGGGTGCTGGGCTCAGTGCTGCCAGCCCACACCTTCGGGGTGCTGTGGAAGTGAGAGCTGCAACAGCCACGATGGGCATCCCACTGCTGGGCTGTGACACACACAACACTCTGCACTCACAAGCTGGCAGCATTTCCTGGGAGTTAAAAATGGATTTTACAGTGTTTCATTAAAAATAAATAACCCCTTTAAGTAGGGGGAAAAGAACCCAGTATTACCAAGGGTAAACATACCAGGAGTCTCAACTAATGTTGACACAGCACAATACACATATCGAGTATTTGTCAATTAACTTTTTAATGCAATTTACAGGAACTTTTGTCTGTATTTTTTAAATATTTTGACACTTTGTCATTATTTATTCCTTTTCCAAGGCAGACTCTGCTTTTAGCTGACAACTTTTTTTTTTTATTTAAACCACACTATTAATGTACTAAATTTCCAAAAATATTGCTGAAAGCATGTTATCCCTGGCATTTAACCACCAGCTTGTCATACAGCTGAGCCCTCTAACCTCAGCACTGCAATAGTAGACTTTAAGTAACCACTCACTTAAAAGAAGAGGGGTAAAAGAGCAGATTTTTGGATGACAGAAGGATGACATTTTTACAGTGACAAAGATTTATGATATTTAAATTGCTCAGCCAAACTACTGCAGTGTAATGACTGAAGTTCAGATGGGTATCCTGTATTTAAATGCACAGATACACTCCAGGGCAGCTACTTGTGGATGTCTTTGATGGGCTAATTTGCAATAAAAAGTAAGATTTCTAGGAAGAACCTTGAGGAGTCAATTGGCTGGTTTAATGTTTAAATTACAACTCATATTTCGATGCCCTGCCAGTTTCACTGACTGTGTTGGCTGGCCCTGGATATGGGGCTGAGCCTTAATGCAGCAAATAGAAACACTTTAAATATATAAAAGAAATTCTCCAGCTATACCAGAGCTCTCTGTACAAGAAAAAGTTCAGCTGAGTTCCTGGGGGAAGGGAAAAAAAAAAACCCTGCAAAGAGAATGGAGTTGTCTGTAACAGCTGACAGAAGTTCAGATGCAGCCAGTCAAGTGCAGCCAGTTATGATTCAGTTGTATAATAGCATTTGCACTGACAGACAAGACAATCTTTCTTACAACTGTCTGTAGCTTTTTGGCTTGAAGAATCTTGATGCTCTTATAAATTGCAATTCCCCATCACATTCAAAATGTCTATATATTTTTACAGGACACAAGGCATTTGTATGGCATCTGTTACAAAATATATATTCCTACAGCCTGGAAAATGCATTTCAAGTCTTCATACATTAAGTCTGATTTATTCAAGCTCATGAAAAAACTATTTTGAGCAATCTGTCTTGAGCACAGGATTCATGAAGAACTGGGGTGCCAGAGACCAACTTCTGATTCTCTGCCCTTCGGCAACAGGACAGGGAAAAGTTACTTTGACCTGAAATTAATGTAAATTGAAAGTGCTGCAACCTGAACTACTCCAAGAATGTAATTCTAATCCCATTTACCTGACATCATTAATCTGGGCAGCTCTGAGCACCAGTGGAGTTCACTGCAGTTGTCAGAACGTCCCTGTTTATGGAGATGTTACTCTTTCAAGCAGAGATTGAGTTTTTACTCAGATCACCCAGAGATACTATTGCAGATAATCTCCACCTGACAGAGGCAGTTCCCAGAGCTGGAAGAGTGCATTAATGCCCCCAGGAACACATGCTTGTTATCCAAGCCTTTTCCATGGCAGTTCCTGACCACCCTGCACTGCTGCCAGGCACCATACCTTGACAAAAAGGTCCCCAAAATTCACAGACTGCAGCAGAGCTATCAAAGCCCAAAGGTGTGCTCTCCTCAAAGAACCTTTGGAGTGTGATATTCCACAATTCCCGTGGTCTCCAGTGACAACCAGTGCTGTCAGAGCTGGTGCTTCCCTGCTGGGCCTCAGAGCCCCATCGAGAGGATCAGGAGCCAGATGAGCACAAGGGCAGCAGCCACACTGAGAAACCTGAGCATGATGTGGGCATGGCAAAGACAAGGCACAGAAGCACAGCACAGCACTGGACATCTTCCCAAACTCTCTTTCCCAAGCACTGTCTCACTGAGGGACTCCAGAGTCCTGGAGATGGCACAATGCACACGTGCCCTGCCCACGACACACCACCTTCCACCTCTCCCTCGTGTGCCTTGCCCAGATGCTTTGTAGATCCTTTACAAACACCCAGGAGCCATGGATGAGATCTTTTACATCTCTGTTGAGAGATTCCATGCTTACTTATAGATTGTCATCATTATTATTAACATAGACCCTTGTATAGCTCCACGCTTTGGTTTGGCTTCCTTTAGACTCTTTGCACTCTACTCGTGACACCTCCCTTTCAGAGCACAGAGAAAAATCTACATCTGCAAAAAACTCACTCGGATTGTAGGACAGGGCAAGCAGGTGATGCCACAGGGCCACAGACTGGTGGCCCAAATGCCTTCCTTCAAACCAGCCAACACTGCTGAGCCCCCAGCCCAGCACAGACAATCCCTGGGCACAGACAGTGTCTCTGCTTCTCTCAGGGCAACAGCAGGAGAAGGCAAACAACAGCCTCCACTCCTGTTGTGAGTGAGAAAACTTCACCCTGACAGCATTTGGAGGAGATTCCCCCACTCCCAGCTCCGGGCAGGACGGGGACAGGGCTGCTGAGAGCTCCAGTGGGCAGGCTCTGCTCTCCCAGCAGCAGCAGGAAGCAAACACAGCTCACCCACTGCCTGCTCAGAGCACAGTGGGCAGGGGCTGCACTGCACATTCCCAGCAAGGAGCACAAGGAATGACTCCCAGGCAGGACCTTGTGTGGCTCCAGCAGACACAGCCCCGGGCGTGTCACTGTCCCACTGAACTCCCTTCTGCCAGAAACCACAGCTCAGGCTTTTCTCCTCAGAAACCACAGCCCACACTCGTTTGGCTTTATAATAGAAAACACCAGGCCATGGCAGTATGAAACACAGACATTTTAGTTCACCCTTATAAATTTGTGGCAGGGCTCATAAAGCGTGTCTGGAGAACATCAGCCAGGCAGCCAGGGAGGTGCCCAGGGAGAGGGACCCGCTCCCGGGATACCTGGCCCAGACAAAGCATTTCACAGGAGGATACGGAATGTGCCTCTTGTTATCAATAACATTTAACTGAGACCACTACCGGACAAAAACCTTTTGTAAAAGTCTCTCTGGGTTTTGGACTTGGTGCAAACTGCTACCTGCCTCCAACAGACTTCAGCAGGACGATATTCTCCTTACAATGTAGTGGAATAAAAGCTGGAAATGGTACCAGCTCTGCAGACAAGTCTCATTCAAGAGTGAGCCCCAGTGTGGTGGCAGCAAAGCAGTCTGAGGTTTAATGGTGCAGAGCCAAACTGAGTGTGAAAAGAAAACCAGCCTGTGCCCCGAGGGTTGTTCTGTGCCCCTGGGGTGGGCAGGATTTCAGCAGGGAAATCTCTTCTCAGAGAGACACACCAGAAACTTTTGCCCCTTTCAGATTCAATTGCTATTTATTAGTAAATCATTTTTCCAACCTGGTATTTTGCCTTCAAAAGGAATCAACAACAGGCACATATGTATATTCTTAAAATCACTGTCTTCAACACGACACAAACCTGTGCCTGTGTTACTGCTTCTGCCTTGACTGATTTCTGACTGACAGCAATACATTTATTCTTCAAATAGAAATTTAATGCCACCCCCCAATAATAATAATAATAATAGTAAAAACAACAACAACAACAACAAAAACAGTAGCATGGATTTAAGTGGTCACTGAATCGAACATTCAGGGCGTTCATCTGTCAGGTAATATCCACACAACCTATGTTTGGGAGTTGACAAAAGCTACTCACACTAATAACACAGTTTATGTCTCCAAATCAGATCTCAAATGTATTACAAAGTGCAGCCTTGCATGAAATCACCCTCAGAAACCAAAGAGGTTCTTTGAAGACAGAACACAAGACATAATAAACAAAATATTAATAATCAGTCTTCAAGGAACAGTATCTATGTCATCCAGTGCATTTATTTCTCCTTTAAATTACTAATGAAACTGCACAGATGTGATGTTGTCCTTGGGTTGCACACACTTCCAGGGCACAGACTGTGAGAGCAGAGTTCTGTTCACCTGCAGAAAGGAGTCCAGCACAGTCCCTTCCTCCAGCCTTTCAACGAGGGAGGACAAACCAACTGCTCCACTAAAGCTGTGCATGGAAACATTTTCTCCAGCTGCCTGGGGACACTGGGAACACCTGCTTGAACTCCCAAGCAAAGTCTTGGGGAGATTCCCTTCCTTGCCAAAGGATAATTTTTGTTAACACAAACACCTCCAGAAAGATGGAGCTTGCACTGTGTGTTGTTACACCAGGGAACGTGGGGGCAGCTGAGAGCCAGGAAAGGGAGTCAGAGAACAGAGAGAACACAGCTTCTATGTTGCATTTTAATTGCAATATTTGGCAAAACTGATCTCATTTTGGGTCTGGATACATGAATTATTACACAGCTGCAGTGAGAGACAAGAAGAAACAATCACCCTGTTACATGATGGAAACATTTTATGAGATAAACAGCACAGCCAAACCCTTCTTTTGCCAAATACAGAAATCACAAGTTTTTAATAGGATTCTAGGTGCTTCTTTGACTAATTCAGGTGAGTTTCAAGCCCTGGACTGCATTTACATGTTCATCTAGAGGTACATACAGCACTGAAAGATGAGATTAATTTCTCACACTGAAATTTGAATCTTTCCTCACAACTCCTTCACAAGCAGATGGAGTGAAAGGATGGAGCACTGAGGGTGGCTGTGACTCTGCAAGAGCCTTTGGGTGGGCAAGTGNGTGTTCATCTAGAGGTACGTACAGCACTGAAAGATGAGATTCGTTTCTCACACTGAATCTTTCCTCACAACTTCTTCACAAGAAGATGGAGTGAAAGGATGGAGCACTGAGGGTGGCTGTGACTCTGCAAGAGCCTTTGGGTGGGCAAGTGCTTATGGAAAGCCTCAAGGCCATGACAAGAGGCTTCTCTGGGGTCTGATGCTCTTCAGCTCCTCCAGTTACGAGCAGAGATCTTCCTAAAAATACCACACCTATCCACATTATCCCAACCTACTGCAGCTCTGGGCACTTGGATCCCATCACAACCTATAAAGGAAACTGGATGGACATGTCCTTAACACCAGACCTATCACCAGCCACAAGCCCATTCCAGACAGTCCTGAACTCTGGGCAAACCTGAGCCAGGCAGGTGGGACCAGTCCAGCACCAAAACTGCTGCTTCAGCTCAGCCCTTAGAGGTCTGTGCCGTAGGTCCAAGGATCAAATGCTGCTGACAATCCACAAGAGAAACTGTTACCCAAGAAAATGAAAGGCAACCAGTGGTGTTTTGGAGGATACACACAGAGCAATGCTGCAATATGGAGCTGACACATTGCAATGACTCCAATCTCCTTGTAGGTGCTTCCCCTGCCACTCCAGCCATGTGCAAAAGGAGCAAAAAGAACACCTAGCAAAGAACAGGGGCTCCTGCACAATTCTGATGCTCTAAAATATGCAAGAGGGAGAGGGAGCAAGAGAACAAACATTTAATTTCCTTGTAAAACAGATGACTGCATTGTAATTTACTAGCAGCTGCTGGCAACAAACACCATACTCTCATATTCCTATTAGCCAAGCTAGAGCTGATTTATTAAAGGCTCAGATACATCAAAACAAATGACTGTAACATCATTTATATTACTATTTACAGCTCCTTAATAGGGTTATACAAAGGGGCAATGCAGCACAAACTGGAATCTGGTTACGAGTCTGTCAGCAGCAGAACATCTCTCCATTGCACCAGGCTGTAGCATTGAGCTCCCCTGTATCATTTCCAGCAGTTACCTGTGCTCCTGTGAGGCTCAGGTGTGCTGGAAATCGCTGGTGGCAAAGCAGGCAAGTCTTGCCAAACTGCACAAATGCTCAGCAGGCTGCTGCTGGTCAATATAATGCTGATTTAGAAAACAAACCACAACAACAAGAAGAGAAAAACCCAAACCAGTGCTCTGCCCAGCAGTGAGACTCGATCCAATATTGCTGCCCCAGTAAGGAATCAATGTTAGCACTCCTTTGCTGAGCACACTGCTCCCACAGCTGCTCCTGGAGCCACAGGCAGGGAGTTTACAGACAGGCTGTCCAAGCCAGGCAGGGATCAACACCACCCCCAAGACCCAGCTGGGCCAGTTGCTCAAAGCTCTCTCTCCTGTGCTGCCTGAGGTGTCCCCTAAGCCAGGGATTCCCAAACTCTTTGCTCAGGTGTCCCCTAAGCCAGGGATTCCCAAACTCTTTGCTCAGGTGTCCCCATGACAGGCAGGGAACAAAGTGCCTGTTACAGCCCAGCAGCAGTTCCTGGCTCTGTGCAGGGTGTTCCCTGGCACAGTGATGCCATCCCAACCCTCCCATAGAATCACAGGTGTCTCACCACCCTCACAGTAAAAAATCCCTTCTGAATATCAAATCTAAACTTCTCCTCTTTCAGTTTGTACTCCTTGTCCTATCACTACAGTTCCTGATGAACAGTCCCCTCTCTGCCCAACCTGTCAGAGTGCCTGGGATTGCCCTGACCCAGGTGTAGGACCTTGCACTTCACTTTGTTGAACCTCACAACGTTTGCACAGTCCCACCTCTCCAGCCTGTCCAGGTCCCTCTGGATCCATCCCTCCCTCCCACTACCAAGATACTGACACACTTGGTGTCATCAGCACATTTGCTGGGGACACCTCGATCCCACTGTCCGTGTCAGTGACAAAGATGTTGAAGTCTCCTCTCAGATAAATGGGGGTGCAGGCATGAGCAGTTCGCTGCTGGGCAGAAGATAAATTTGATCTTTCCCCCATTGGATCAGGAAAACACAGCTTGATGGGCCTTTTATTTCCCTCTCTCATGCTATTTTCAGTTAGCACACCCAAGGTTAGTGGCACAGCTGCCACAGCCTGGGAATCTCAGCCCCAAGTGACTGATGTTAAACCCAAAACTACCGGGACTGGAATAGTGGGATGTGTTTGAGATCAGCCCCTGAGCACAAGGCAGGAACCATTCCTGACACTTCCCATCCTGACTGAAGTGATCTCTCCACCCAGATGGGTTTCTCTCCCCACATCACCCAGCTTTCCCCACACCCCCAAATGGGATCTGCACTGGGTGCTGTGCTGGGCCCACAGCCCCCCACAGGAGAGGCAACAGGAGAAACAACCCAGTCCTCACAAGCCAGGATACTACCAAGATAATGTTCTAAGCAGTGACAGACTGTCTCATCTAAGGACTCGAGCTGACATGACACACTTAAAAGGATTTTTAAATTAAAAGGGAGCTTTGTATTAGGAACAAACCCTTTACTGAAGGTGTCGGTGAAGGCAAATGGAGAATTCCTTTGCTGTACAAATTACATAAGGAATTCCCAGCCCACCCCACGAATTCTGAACCAATGTGTTCAAGCCTCTGGTTTTCTCTAACCCATAAAAGCTCTAGATAGTCAAATATTATGCTTTCACTTTTTAAATATTTCCATTTAAATGTAGATTTTGACCTTTTTGCCAATGAAATATTAATAAGAGAATAAAATATATATTACTCTTCTTCTGAGGGAGAGGTCTCTCTAACTCTGTCATGTTCCCCATCCGTTTTTTGAAAAGGATTTCTTCAAACCATGGTGAATTTATTTCTCATTCCTACTTTTTTTAGGCCATGGCAGCTGAAAACAGAAAGGTGATCCATTTATTTTTAACATCCCAGGGGAAAAAGGGAGAGAAATTCTTTTTCTCTAGATCAATGAAAAATAAACAAGGATGCCAAAGAAACCCTATCATTTCCAGCAAGAGGCAAAAGGCTAATTTAATTTGAAGTAACTGTGTTCCTAAACAAGGAGACAGTATAAAGATTAACTGAGATCTCCATTTCTTTATATAACTGCAGCCCATTAAGTGGGTTAGAGGATAAAATTCACAAATTGCCCTGCTTGTCCATCTTTATCTTCATCATTGTTCCAAGACAAATACCCCCTCCCCAACATTATCTTTCTCACTCCTCCTTTGTCGTTAACGACAGGGAAAACAAAATCCATCACGGTGCTGCAGCACAAATGCAGTTCTGTTTGAAGGGGATCAGCTCTGCTCCTGCTGATTTAAATGAGGGCCAGGCTGGCCCCCAAGGATGCTCATCAGTCCTAATTACAGCTGCATCAGGAGAAATGTTTCATCATTGCAAAATAACACCCTCTTTTAAAGACCACGGCAGGGTGCACTCTGAAAACACGGCTGGTAAATCCTGTTGGTATCCAACACAACAGCCCGAGCCCCTGCTGTTGTTGTGGGTATTTTCATGCGGGTCCCACCTCAGGTAACACTGCTGGGGAGGGTGACAGAAATCATCTCCTGAACTGGGAAGGATCCACGACAGCTGAAAAATCTCAGCCAGGATGGACTGAGACCTTGGGAACCTGCGACTCCAGACAAGAAATGAGTGTGGCTGAAGGAGCCCCTGGCAGGGCCCTCCATCACTGCCCAGTGCTGCCCTGTGCCAAGTGCTTGCTGCAGAGAGCAATAAACCTGTGATTAGCAATTTCTCAAACTTCACTTACCAGTTCTGCTGTTAATTCTCATGCCTGTGGCTCTCTAATCTAACTCCTGGAAAGTATCAATCCTGACTTCTCAAGTATATCCTGTATTTAGGCTAAATTTCAGCCCCATGCCATCAGCCCTGGTACTCTCACCACCTCCAGAGCAGGGTATAATTTATAGAGGGTGGGATTCTGAAAGGCAGCTGTGAGAGTTAAATGCCCAACTTCAGCTACATTTCAATAAGCACCAGGTACCTAATTCCCTTAGGCTCTTTTTAAATCCTAGCACCTTTTCTTTCCCCCCCCCTTTCTTCTTTTAAGATGCTATCAAGGAAAGGTCAACCTAATTTGTCATAGCAGCAAGTGAAGGCAAAAGATCAGCACATGCTGACAGGCTGTCTGAGAGGTTTCATTATAGAGCTGTTTACAGCATTTATTTCTCCTGTTGTTGCTGCTGTTTTCAGGGTCAAGGAACTGAGATCCCATTTCAGTAGCAGAGATCACTGGTCAGGGAACAAAATACTCGAATTTTACTCCTCCCTCACAGGCTGGCTGACCCATATGCCACTAACTGCTGAGATTTTTCTGCATGACCACATGGTTGTTGAAGTTTACACTAATGCTAGTACTAACATCACCAATTAGCTTTAATACAACTGGAAATTTTAAATGGAGTGTAACACCAGTCTTAATTTACAACAGCGTATCAGCCAATGAAGCCAAACCAATTCATTTGAAGTTTGTTTCCTTTGGAACATAGAAATTCTTTTTGTGAAGGAGAAATTCATTAGTGTATGATACTTTCTTTCAGTCTGTCTTCACAGCTTTCTACATTCCACAGTTCCCAGAGTGATCTAAAGGTCTACACCACCACTACTGCCAACACTCAGGTCCTGTATTCACCACGTATTACCAGCTAAGTAAGGAAACACCAGGGAATGCCAAGTGCAGGGTCTGATGGGCTCATAGAAGAGAGAGGACACTCAGAGCTGTCCCCAGCTCAGGGGACACAGGTGACCACACACCTGAGCACCCACAACAGGCCTCAGGAAAGAACTGCCCTGGCAAAAGCTCTTCGGCCCTTTCACAACCTCGACTCCAGCACAAGGAACAGAGAAGTGGCTTTGGAGACGTTGCTGCTCAATTTCTGACAATCCAAAGAGGACAACCAAGAGTCAGAGCAAGCAAACAGGGGGCAACTGCATGGCCAGGAGCCAAGCCTCAGAGACAAAAGACAGTAATGTAAGACCTTCACTCACAGCCAAAAGTTCAGCTGACAATCGCATTTCTCTTGCAGTGGCAGGGAAAGGAGAACCTTTATGTCAAGTAACCCACATGTACTGACTCTGCTCCAAAAGGCTGCTGGAAAGGTCAAGAGATTTTGTATCTCCCAGCTATGTGATGAAAGGCTGTGCCACAAACCCATATTGCCTTTGTCAGGTGCTGGCAATATCCCCACGTGATGGGTGGGTCACACACTCCCACCTCGGTGCCCACGGACACACCGCAGCCAAACCCCGCGGCCGCGGCCTCAGCTGTTCCACTGATGAGGAGCCACAAAGACACAGGAAACCTTCTCATCTCCGAAGGAAATCTGGGGTGATAATTACTCCAGAAGAGCAGGTAAAGGTTGTGTGACCATTTATGGTGCATCTACATATTGTTTTGCATGGAGAACACAAACGGGTTTTCACACAGTCTAGAGGCCCTTTGCTGCCCCTCTGAATGGCCCAAATCTCTTGCTGCCTCACTCCCACAACCAGTGTTTCTTCATGTTATCAAAAGAAAAAAAAAGGAACAAACCTACTACGAATTACTTCAAAGTTTGGTGTTTTTTAATCTCTCCTTTTTAAAAGCTTTCAGAATAAATAGAGAAATGTACCTTCCAAGAAAGCATACACAAAAACCCCCAGAGTTAGAAGGCAGAAAAAACTTTTCCATGCCCATCTATAAACACACACTGCTGTCACATCACCACACTGCCTTAGAGACCCTCTGCCCCAGCACAAGGTACAAGACAGAAGAGATTCAGGGACAAGAAATAAGCTTTTTCCTCCCACTCCGCACTCCTCAGCCGTGATCCCAGAGAATCCATTTCCAGGTAAGAGTCCTCAGAGGTTCCACTGGCTTTCCATTCTGGATTTATGTCTTCATTCCCAAGAGAAGGAAGAGAAGAAAACTCCAACCCATTTATCTAAGTGTCTCTGACAATATCCTTTCAGACTTTCAGAGTCCTGGCAGTAGTTAACCTGGTGCTGTTTAACTTGGACATCTGTCCACCCGGGCTGAGATGACCAGCTCAGTTTACATCACCGGGTAGCAATCAAATAATAATTACTTTGGGTTACTACAGACTGGAGCTGGATTTGAGTGAATGATTTCAGAGCACTGGAATCCATCACCAATAACCCAAACCAGCTGGGTTCTCGTCTCTGTTACAAAGAAAGCAGCAACAATTCCAAACATTAATTCAGACACTAAGTACTAGCTGGATCACCAGTCCAAGGGAGCAGTGGCGTGTATTTTGACATAATTACCTCAAGATGGAAGCGAGAAGGACATCCTATGGAGAGCAGTTCAGAATTTACATTCTGTGCCACATTTAACTCTCTGGAGTTATATGGGAAAGGTTTGTATTCAATAAAAAGCTCCATTTAACATTATTTCCTTTGCAAAGGCAGGCTGGATAATGCTGGTGGAAAAGAGGATTTTGCAAATGCAGGCTGCAGTCTCCCAGCAAAAGGGAAGCCAGTGGATGGGCAGGAACTGCCTTCTCTGAAACAAGTTAGACTGTGCAACAAATTGGTACAACCAAATAAATCCCTGAATCCCCTCCATTTGCCTTTATGAAACAAAGGAGTCAGTGCTGACTAATGCTATGACACTGCTGAGAAGCTGTACCAGGCTCACCCACCATGAGTTTGCAGCTCCTCACTGCTGGGGAGGGCTGGGGTAGCACAGAAGCTACAGGGTACAGAGTATGAGGGAGTGAAGGGATGGAAAAGGAATGTTATTTCCTCATTTGGGACCAGAGATCTTCTTCAAAGCTACATCTAACCAGGGGGGGCTGAAGACAAGAAGAAATCATGGATTCTCCCAATTATTACAGGAGGCAAACACCCCTCTGAGCTACAACATCCTCTGAAGGGCCAATTCCATTGAAAAAGAAGGAAAATTAAAAGGAGGCATTTTTTCACTACATCCTGGAAAGGACTGAGGTACATTACACCTTTCTATTTTCCATTTGCTATAAAAGGGCAGCTTTCTTGAAGAATCTGGCATAATAGCACAAATAGATTCTTAACATCATAGGACATGAGAACCAGCCTATGGAGGGGAGCACAGAGCTGCACCTCACCTTTGTAAAAGAATTGGTAAAATCAAGATCATGATTCTTATTTTCTACAGATTTTTATTGCAAAAATCATAATTCTTCCAGTTTTCTCTGTTCTAAAAGTTACAAGCCTGTTTTTTATGGTTGTGTGTCTATTTAATTCTTAAAAATTACTTTACCAGCAAGAAGAGATGCCTCTCTCTTCTCTTTTCTGTTTGCTTGTAATAAATCAGAGATGCTTTTCTCCAAACACAGTCATATGCAAACCCTGAAAGCCTTCACTTGCTGTGACACGAGAGCCCACATGCAAGTGTTACACTCACTATTATCTCCTGACTTCAGCAGCCTCTGTATGAATTCCACAATCCAAAGCATTAACACAGAGAGAACTCAGTGGTTTCTCCAAATATGCAGGACAGTTTGCTCCCAGCTTCAAGGAACCAGGTTCCTTCGCCTGCAGCAAGATGGGAACCTCATTTACCTTGAGATTATTAAATTAAAGGCTTCCCAGACACCTTCAAACTTGCAGTAGGAGAACTACTATTTGGCAGCCACTCTCATTTGTCTCCAGGGAAAGGAACAGTTCAGATATATATGACAGGCTATAGGGAAATTCAGGAATCCTGAAACAGTGGATAGCGTCAAAAGTTTCCAAGGGACAGTGCAGAGTGGGCAGCAAAATGCCATAAAAACTAACTTAAAAGCCCAGTTTCATGTCCTTGAGAATCAATTATAGCCTTTGTGTTTAAATGTATTTAATACAGCAACGTTGTAGTGGGGCAGGATCTTCATGGCTGTGGCCAGTTCAGCCCTGCTGGTCTGTAAATGGGACAGGTCAGCACAGCACCAACACCGTGAGGGACAAAGAAAGGCTGAGGATAAATCCCTCCTGTCACTCAGGTCACACTAAAGGCTGGTATCCAACACCATTAACCTCAACTTCTCGTGCACACAACTAAAACCCAGCTGGAGCAAAGCAGCTCAGAGGGACCCACAGCACTGGCAGCTCAGGCAGAGCCCCTGCCAAGGCTCCATCCCCCCAGGCAGGAGGCATTTGTCCCTCCCCACAATACACCAAACAGGGACAAGGCAGCTGAGCACAGGCAGAGGGTCCTGGGGAGCAGTGCCAGCACTGCACACACGTGTGGGTGACACACTGGAGTAGCACAAAGCTGGTGAGAACAAGGACACCAACATTGTCCTCTCAGATCCACCAGGTCAGAGGCTCTCAGCCCACACACTGGGGAAGCTCTATCCGTGGAGATTTTGGGGTCCTGGCCAGACAAGGCTATGCCAGCTGGAACCAGAGGTCTGCTCCAGCTGAAAGCACTGTGATTCCATGAAATTAGTGTACTTTATTTTCAAGAACACAACACCTCCTGCTTCACATTGCCCTGCACACCAGCTGCTTTTCCTCTCCTTCCCCACCAGCCAGATAAAAGAGGGACTGGTGAGCAGCCTCTGCCTTCCCACGTCCCTCCCAGGGGGCTGCACCTCTGTTCCCTGAGGCTGCCAATCCTCTCTGTGCCACCACTGTGGCACCAATACACATTTTGCTGTATTCACAGTTGCTACTGCAGCCCTCCGTGGCAGCCCCAGCCCTGGCAGGAGCATCCTTGGTTTCTAAACAAATCTGCAGGACTGTGTGAAGCTGGGAAACTTCCTGTTTCTGCAGCATAACCAAGACTTGGCCTAAAGCAGCAGACACAGTGTCTGAAACCTTCCCACTACACAGCTGGGGAATCCCTCTCCCTCTGAAATTATCAAATAATAGAGAGAGCAAGAGAGAGCATGAGAGAAAGAACAGGGGCGGGGTGGAGTGGAGAGGGAATATCTATGGCCTTCTGCACCCAATTCTGTCACTCTGACATTTCTTTCAAATACAATTATTTAAAGCCTCCTGATGGCAAAGCTGAGGAAAGGGACTAATAGAGGCTTGTAAGGTACCTCTCCATCAGGCAGTTCAATAAATCCTGGCAGTGCTGTGATTTGTGTTGGGAGAATGAGCTTTTCAAGAGCAGAACTATCACTTTACACCGTCAATAATCTCACTGTCAAAAACTCCCCGAGTAACCTGACCAACACTTCAGGAGCTTAATTTATAGATGCACTATTTGCCTTCAAGGTATTTTATGCAGCTAAATAATGGAAGTGGATATTATTCCAAACTACTCTGCAGCTTTCACAAGTGGAGTTGAAGAACATGTAGGAGGACCAATTTTCTATTAGCTTTGGGGTAAATTCTTCCCTGTGGCACCTGTTTGATATCATCCACCATACCAGAGTTGCTTCCAAATTATACTCTGGAAAATAAAAGGAGAATTAAGCTCTTGTATTTCCAGAGAAGGTGATAATCCAGTGATTTAAAGATCAGCCAGTTCCACCCCTTGCCATGGGCAGGGACACCTTCCACAATCTCAGGTTGCTCCAAGCTCCATCCAACCTTGGACACTTCCAGAGATGGGGCAGCCACAGCTTCTCTGGGCAATAAATGTGGGGGGAAGATCAGAACTAAGTAGGAACAGCTCCTAAGAGCCTGGATCTCACATCATAACTCTTTTTCCATAAATTAACAATAAGCTTAACATTGTACAGAGGCATTTAAAGAGCAAAGCAGTGCCTGGAAAAATTCCAGAGGGTCTTTGCTTTGCTGTGGACTATTTGTACAGGGATTTGCAGAAGGGAACTCTGACCACCACTTCTCTCACCCAGGACACCTATGGGCTGCACCGGGATTGCAGCAGCCAAAGTATCTGCCCAAAATTTCACAACTGGGATGTACGTGACTACAGAGAAGTTGCAAGGATCAACACTGACACATAAATGGATAATCTAGAAGATCTGGCCTCTATTGCTGTTTTTCAGGTTTAGGGACATTTATCCATAGAATCATTCAGCCAGATTGGAAAAGCAGCTCTTTTTCCCTGATGGAATGGGGGATGGGCTTTTTGCTCTCCACCATAATCCACAACACTATTTAATGGAAGAGGCTGTATTTCATTTATTTCTGGCTCTTAATGCTGATCAGGCAAGAATTAATTCCTTTAATGGGAAAAGTATTTGTGCAACTATAACAAAAGATACCAGGGAGAGACTCTGGGCAGGCACCAAACACAACATTGATCCCATGTATCAGAATTCCAGGCTGTTTCAACCAAGACCAACACAATTTGCTTGCTCTGGAGCAGGGTAAGCCCTTTACCTAATTAACCAGCAGCAGCAGTGTGGAAGTCACAGGCATTTGCACACATTTATGGTTCAAATGAGTCAGAGGGAAAACTCAAGGCAAACTTAACCTCAGCCTGGGGAAAAACGCAGCTCTACACCCAAATTCTGTAGCTTGGATTTCTGCGTATTATTGTAGTAGCACATGAACACTCCAGACTGCACAACAGCCCCAGCACTTTTCTGGGACAATACCTACTGAGATTACTCCCCTTTTTCAGTTCACAACTGAGCCACTCTAATGGGTTTTGCATTCAAGGCTTGGCTTGTGCCCTTGCTCTGCCAAAGGAGCAGAACTGGACTGCCCTTCATTTGTGTTATTCACTGGTTTTCTTTAAACAACAGCATTTCCCTGACTAGTAAGTCACATGCCAACAAATCGAGATAATTATCCAAAGGTCAAGACATCAACAATGCCACTTTTTGCATATTCCTGTGACTGGGAAGCTGGCTATCCACACTGCCAGCCTCTGACACCCTTCAGACAAAGTCACTTAGAAGCAAGTGATGTCTGCAGAAATCTTTCTTTGTAGGGGCAAAGAAACCCTACACACACCCAGAGGGTAGAACTGTGTTCCCACTTACAAACATAGTTGAATAAGACCCCAAATATTAAACAAAGTCAGAAGGGTTTTAAACAACCCCCAAACTCTTTGTCTTGTCAGACCAAAGTGAGTTTGACATCTGATACTCTCCCCCGTAATTCCCTATAGCAAATTCAGTTTACCAGAGCCTGCCAAGGCCACAGAATAAATTAATCTCAGCTTACTAACCATGCAGGCACACATAGCCTCTCCTGGAAGGAATTGGAGCAGCTTAGCTACATAACATAGATCCAGTTCCCACTGCTAGCAGCTAATAAAACACAACTCAACTGGTAGAATTCCTCCCCCCACCCCTTCTTTTAGCAACATAAAACTCAGCATCATTTCTACACAGTTCCAAAAACAGCCTGGCAACAACAGTGGAAAGCAGAGCTGCCTTGTCCTTACTACAGTCTATGACAGTGATCAAGATCTAAATTCCCTGTCCCCACCCAGTTCAAACCCATCAAACAGTGAAAAAAATTCATCCACCCAGTCACCCCAATTCAGCAGCTCTGCAGTCCTGGCTCCCCTAAGGAAGCCTATTTGATGACTGAGCTTTGCAGAGCAGATGCTGATTTCTGACATAATAAGCAACTGCATGGGCCCTGCTTGCCTAGCCAGAGACAGATGGGTATTTTCCTTCCTCTTTGATCAAGCTGGTGCTAAAAATGAAGATTAGTCTTGGCCCTAATCCATTCTGTGTAAGACAGAATGATTACCTGGCACTTACCCCCAAATCTCCTTGTCTTTGATACACAAACTGCTGTAGGTTAAAGTCAAGGAAAGCTCTTCCCTAAGCCTCACTTGCACAAAGACTTCAGTGGGAATATTGGTAAGATTGACTTCTTCCACATGTTTAAACCAAGTGTCAGAAAACATCCAGGCAAGCTTTTTTCCACCCCTTCTGTCCTCACTCCTTAATCCTGGTACAGTTGGAAAAGCAACTCATGACAAGTCTACAAGCAACATGGTCCAGGGAAAATATTTATACTCTGCTCTGATTCAGATATTCCTGAGGGCTGGGACAGGCAGCTCCAGTCTCTTGCGTGTCAGTGCTGCTTCATGCCTGGGGCACCAGCCCAGGGGGAGCACGGCAGGGACACCTTGTCCCCTGAGCTCCCCCCAGCTGGGGCTCTGGGGTCTCTGCTTTGCCATCCATCCCACACTGGTGATGGTCTGAGGGAGGGCACATTGCAGGATGGGGTATGTAATGTTAAGTTTGAAGTGCAGGGGTTTTCCTCCCCTTTCACCAGAAGCAGGTTGTTAAATCAAGGACCCTACTCTGCCCATAGTCACAGCTGCACCACAGAGGGTCAGTACAAACCTGTGGCTTTGCTTGCAGTGTGTGCAGCCTCTCTGGCACATGAGCTATTTCACTGATGGAAAACCCACAAATGTGTCTGAAGGCTTGATGTCCTAAGGAAGAAACTCTCCCTTTCTTCCTTAAGACAGTTCAGCTGAAGGGGACAGGAGAGCTCCTTGGCTTTGAGAGGAAAAGCCTCACCATGACGTGTTCTTTACCCCAGCCAAGTCACAACTCCGTCCAGACACACAGGAATGTCTTAACTTCTTATTGCTTTTTGTTTCTTATTCTCTTATCCCTTCATTTTCCATTCCTGTTCCTCAGCTCTTTTCCCCATGCAGTGCATATTGCTCCATCCTGCTACAAACAACAGCCATGACCAACACCTTCACAGCCAGAAAACCATCACATACACACATTTACATGCCATTTGCATATTCATTTCATGGAATCTGATAGATGCTAATAATTCCTGCTGTAACATTTACCCTTTCTGCTGCTGCTCCTGCCCATCATTCATTTAAATTCCCTACTTTTTTAAGGCGTGTGGACATTGTCTCCCACAATGGGCCACTGTTCTCACGGGGCTCCTTCGAGCAGTAGAAGCGAGCTAGGAAATGATCCCACAGTATTACCTTGTGGTAGCAGGGACCTTAAATCAGCCACCTCAAGTTTCTGGATTCTTGACAATAAGGAAACAAAAGCATTTGATTACACAGAGATGTCTGAGAGTGAGTTACTGGAGCAACAGCGTGGCCTGAATGGCTTTTGTGCTCACATTCCCTCGCTGCTGTTGGCTCAGGAAGCCCAGGAAACAGCAGCCAGATGAGGGGGTAAAACCGAGCCTCCACCATTCATCAGGTGAGTGATGGGACAGTCACATGTCTGTAACGCTGAACCCTCTGCTCCCCCGGGGATGGGGACACAGGTCTGACACCAGTGCTGACTGGAACTGCCTTCCCCACACAACGTGTGAGGGAGCAAATGGAAGTGCACAGAGCCAAGGAATGGCACACAAGAGAGGAAACCCTCTGTTCTCCCCTGTGATAACAGAGCACAGCAAACTTGCAAAGTGCAGCTTCTCCTCAGGAATGGACTTGACTAAAATAAGGTTGAGTGAACCACCACCCCCAAAAAGGGAGTCTATGGAAACGAAGGACCTTGATCTTCCGAAGTAAACTCCCCAAAATTGTAGCAACTTAGGACAAGAACACCACTAGAACATTTTCAAATATGACTTAAACTTAAAGGAAAAAATTAATTCTAAATAATCTTTAAGCTATCTACTTGAATCCCAGAACATACAATAGAAAGTATGTAGATCCTGCCCTGGTTATTGAGCTCTTAGAAGAAAATGGGTGTTTGAATCTTTTGTTTCCAGTGCTAGAGGATTCAAATGTGTAAATTCAGTTTGGATAGATGCGAGTTCAGCTCAGTATCATATGAAACTATTTATATTTTATCTAACTGACTGAAAGGCATGTTTTGGCCCTGGTTCATGTGCTAGGCTATAAGTCTGTAATTTAGTTCAGATTCAATGAAGCCTTAAATCTGGAGAGCCAACATCAAGGTTTTCACAACTAACATTTTACTGAAATTAAATTCAGATTAGTTTCTTGAAATGGTTATATTTAATATTTGATCTTACAAGAATAAAGCTGATGTCATCCCTCTGCTTGGTACCAGCAAACAGACAGGGTGCACCCAATGCTGCACAAGAGGCATCGCTGCTGCTGGAGCACAAATGAAGGACCTGCAAAACTTCACTCCAGGAATAACATCTTTCATGGGCAACTTAGTGGAGGAATGAAGGCTCTGCAAATGAATTTAATCACAAAACATCACCAAGATGTGTCTTCATTTACAAAGTGCCACCGGCCAAACCAAGGGATTGGTTTGGATTATAGAGAAAAACGAGATGTGGTTTCTTTTCTTCTTTGTGTTTTTACCTGTGAAGACTTCAGCTGTGGCTTCCAAACCCTCTTAAATGATGTTTTTGCAGCACAGAGAGTGGAGCCAGGGGTTGCCTGGAACACACTCACACATCACTCTCCTCTGTTTAGTTTGGACTGGTCCTTTGGCTGCAGAATCCAAAGCTTCTTGACAGGCAATAACAGACTAATCATTTAATACACTGTTCAGAGCAATGATTGCTGTTGTTGTTTGATTCTGGTATTTTTAGGAAGAGGTAATCCTGAAGATTTGCATCTCATTTCCCAGAATGCCCTAGAGCTTTTCCAGCAGTAGGAATCTCACAGGATAAACATCTTCTCCTGATTGTAATTGCATTATTAAATAAGATTGCTCTCCTCTTCCTTGAAAATTTTTTAAAAGCAGCAACAAAGAACACTGCAAGCAACCACCCTGTTGACAGCATGGGGGAGAACTACACAACAGAGACAGACAGGAGCATTCCACCTTTAACTTCCAGATGGAAAAAAAAAGATTTTTCTAAGCCAGGGAGTCCCACAACACCAGACAAAAGCTTAGTCTTCTAAGTAACTGCAACCAAAGGAATCCCTCAGCTATCAAAATTGAGGCCACCACAAATAACTGTTTCCTTTTCAAAACATATTGCAATAGCTCCAAGAAATCCCATCGAAGATCAGGGTTCTGTTACTGTAAATCCTATAGACAGAAATAACCATAATAATAGAAAAGTTACACGCTGTGACTGCAGCCAGAGAAAGGGGAGGTTATGGAGGAGACTGACACACTTCTGGACCCACATGAATGTGCTGTTCAGTTCTAAAGTTACACTAAACACTTTCTTTTACACCTAAAACACAGCAATCAACTCAGACTCTGAATGCCCAAGTGCCTCAAGTGTCAAGGGGAAACAGAACTCCCATTTTAAAAAAGGGAAATGAGGAGGTGGGGAGCTACAGGCTGGGCAGTCTCACCTCTGTGCCTGGGAAGATCATGGAACAGATCCTGCAGGAAACCAGGCTAAATCCTGCACCTGGGTCAGGACAGTGCCAAGCACAAGGACAGGCTGGGTGGAGAATGGCTGGAGAACAGCCCTCAGGAAAAGGACTTGGACAAGGAGCTCCCCCAACCCCAGGAACTGCAGTGAGAGCCCAGAACCCCCCGTGCCCTGGGCTGATCCCACAGCTGGGATTGTGACCCCCCTGCAGAGCTGCTCCAGACAGGGCAGCCCAGCACAGCACGGACCTGGAGCTGCTGGAGAGAGTCCAGAGGATTCCATGGAGATGCTCCAGGGCTGGAGCCCCTCTGCTCTGGAGCCAGGCTGGGAGAGCTGGGGGTGTTCACCTGGAGAGGAGAAGGATCCAGGGAGACCTGAGAGCCCCTTCCAGAGCCTAAAGGGGCTCCAGGAGAGCTGGAGAGGGACTTGGGACAAGGGATGGAGGGACAGGATAAAGGGAATGGCTTCAAACTGCCAGAGGGCAGGGAGAGATGGGATATTGGGAAGAAATCCTTCCCTGTGAAGGTGGTAAGGCCCTGGCACAGGGTGCCCAGAGAAGCTGTGGCTGCCCCATCCCTGGAAGTGTCCAAGGCCAGGTTGGAGCAACCTGGATAGTGGGAGGTGTCCCTGCCCAGGGCAGGGGGTGGAACAAGATGATCTTGAAGGCCCCTCCCATTCCAAGTCACTCCATGACTTTATGATAAAAAGCACTAGCAGTCACACAACCATAACCAAATACACAAAATTCAAGCATTCAATGTGTTTCTGCCTTACTTGCATGTTTTTGGAAACCAAAACAGACTTTCTGATCAGAAAACATGAGATGAAGTACCAATTTGCATCTCTTTAAAAGCAGCTCCTCCTCTAATTCACTTCTCCAGGTACAGAGAAGAGTTTGGTTCATGGATACTCTTAGCCTTGGCTTAGGTGAGCCCTACTCCTACAAAGGCTGCTCTCTTTTGAAACACTTCACCAATACTGTGCTATTTCATGAATATTTAGTTACACACACACAAATACAAGACATGCACGTTCACAATGTACTATATGCAGATTCTTGTGCTTAGGGCTGTATGTGTCTTTCTGTAGAGGATTAAGATAATTCAGCACACAAACCCAGCTGGGCTGGGGGTAGGTGGAGAAGAACATGCCACAGCAAACTGCATACTCTAAGTAGCAGTTAAACTGCTTGAGACCACTTTTCTGCTTTCAAGAGCCTCTGCTCAAGTGTTTTCACCAGGCTTTCCATGTCTAACTGCCTCATGGCATGGGAATCAGTAATGCTTCTTCAGTATACTCTTAAAAGAAAGTTAAACATCTGTAAAGCAAGGCCTACCATACACCAGATGGTCTAACCTCTTAAATGTCAAAATCCTTCTGTTTCTGGCAGCCCAATTAAAGGGACATTTTCAGCAGCCTGCCCCTCTCCACTGTGCCCTTCTTCCCACTTTAGCCCTAGTGTCCCAAGGGGTAATTGCTCACCACACAATTACAAACACCAGTCTGCTGTAGCTCTTTCTCCCCAGTCTCCAACTGGGAGAAACTCTGAGGATGGTTAATCTAACTCCTGGGCCTCAGCAAAGAAAACTGTTTAAAAAGAGAAGACCCTGGAGAAAACATGAACATCTTCAGCTAACCAGCAGAGCTCCAGATCTCCTGATTAGGATCATTATGTTTTACCTCTTCACCTGCAGCAAAGGTCTTGGTCATTCCCCTTGTCTTTCCAAAAGACCAAAAAGCAGACACGGCAAACAAACAGGGAAAGAAAAAGCACAGGAACCATTGTACTCTAGTGGCACCTCATCATCTAAGTAGGATGTGCTTCAGTATGAAGGAGTGCCTGGGACCCCCCTAATCTGTCACACAGGCCAGGCCTCGTGCAATGCATGAGCAGTGCCATTTCCCAGGAGCAGGAGCAGCCCCAGCCAGCCCGGGGGGGAGCAGCAGGACACCAGCAGGCTGCCAGGTCTGAGAGGAGCCAGCCAGGGGCAGAGCTGCTGGGGGAGCTGGGAGTCCTCAATCACACCCACGGGCAGGGGCCGGGGAGCTGCTGAGGCTGAGGACAGCAGGGAGCCCAGAGATGGGCCTGGCCTAGAGCTCCCTGAGGGACCAGGGCATCTCCTCCTCACGGACTGCCTGGGATGTGCATGGTCACTCCAGCCACACAAAGCTTTGTGCCATGAGCTCAGGGGAGACAGGGAGGTTGGTGATCCCTCTTGAATGTCTCCAGTTCTTCTTCCAGCCCACAGGAACTGATGATGTGGAGATACATCTATTCCTGATTTACAGGGGGAAGATGGCAGTACAGAGCTTAAAAATCCTGCCCAGGAACCTTACAGCAAGTACAACAGACTGGAGCTCAATGTCTGGACACCCTCCCAGAGAGAACCCCCACGTAGCTCAGTTCTGGGGCTCTTTCTGTCAGTGGAGGGTGACAGCTTTAATACTGTCATGACAGAAGATGGTCAGGCTGATTTTGAACAGGCTGGAGACACAAACCAACACAACTTCTTCCCATCCACCTGGCAGCCCCCAAAACAACTGTTTGCAAAGAGCCACGGCTTTAATGCCCAAGAAAGGATTGCTGAAAGAGGCAATCAGATATTAACGAAAACATAATCCTGCTCATCCCCAAGTGTGCGTTTCTCAGATGATTTCCTGTATTATGATAAAGGGAAGCTCACAGTCAGAGACTGCAGGCTGGAAGACAGGGCATTACACACACGACAGCTCCTTTGATGCTGCTGCAGAATGAAGAGACTCTCTTCTCCCTGCTGTTTAGAGGGAACTTTGGCAGCACAGGCAGGTTCTCGAGACATTGCCTTGTTCTTCGGGGCTGCTGGATTCAGCAATGTAACATTTAAAGCAGATAATAAAAATGGCTGATTATTTTAAACTGCCTATACTCAGGCAAGGAACCCGACTGATGAAAGAGCTCCCTCCTACCAGTCTCTAATGTTGCTGGGGGTTAATATTTGCTACTGAGACAGAATCAGTGATACCTTGTGGGTGGAAGGACAGTAACACTCAGAGACTGGGATAAAAGACTGCACTTCTCATGAAATGAGTTTCTTTCCCAGCTCAACATCAATTTATTCTACTAGGCAAAAAAGTGACTGATAATTTAGAGTGGATTCTTCATCAAAAGCATGATTTATGACTACAGGCTTTTCTAGTATCAGTCTGTAGGTTTCCAAGTATGTAAAATTACTGTTAAATACACAGTGGCAGAATTAGCTGTGAGTTTCTTAAGCACTTTGAAAACCACAGACTCAATTTAAGTGCAAAGTTGTTCTTGTTATTACTCACTATCAAAATTGAAGCATTCATTTAATGTGTGGGATATGCTAAAAAGAAATGGCAGGTGATGGCTGCCTATCAGAAAGACTAAAAGGAAAGGAAAGGATAACATTTTTTAATCAGAGGGATTAAATACACTACACCACCATGCCAGGTATTAGCTATTTTCTGGCCACTTACAGAGCAGAGAAGCTTATTAAATGCCTAAAAACCCTGCATCACAGAAAGCCTGTTTCAATCAGCATTACATTCTCCAGTTTCACTTCAACATCTCCTAAAAATCTGTTAAGAGCGAGTTTAAAACAAGGCTTTGAAAATGTGCAGAAGTCAACTTGCTTCCACACTTGTCTTGCTCTTTTGACCACGTTGATAAGTGTGATGGTATTTAACACCCCAGTCCTGAGCTTGTGAGGAAACCATATAGCTGGAACTTAGTTCTGCAGGTTCAGTCTCCTCTGAAAGTATTCACACCCTGCATGAAGCTTTTCATAATTTCTAAAACCCTCAACTTACACAGGAGGATCAAAAGACAGACAGAAAGAGAATCCAGGCTGCACTACCCTGCCTTCCTTTCCTCCAGACAGATGAGCTCCACCCAACACGTCTTTTATGAGGGAAGCAGCAGAAAGAAGTAGGCTATATTTTAATCAGTGGGGGTGCATGAAAAAGTTTTCTGGAGGTGCATTTCCGACAGCTTTCTCGACTTCCATCTCCTGTTCTGAACAGCAGCAGCCTCCCTGAAATCTGCAAAACTGAGCCATAAACCTCATGAGAAGAAATCTCCCTTGGGAGATCCACCACCTCCAGCTACGCTCCGAGCCAGAGACGCTGCAGGAACAATTCCCCGTGGGATTGAACATTCCTTCCCTGCTGGAAAGCACATACAGAAGGGAGTGGGAGGCAGAGGATGGGGGACGAAGCCCAAACCTTTTCATCCTTGTTTCTGTGTTTGAAAGGCTTGTGGGGGAAGGTGGGAAGGGCTCTAATTGCATCCAGATTGTTTTGTCCTTCCCCACTTGCTTTGCCTCCCTGGCAGGTCTGACTGTCAGTACCCACAGCGTTTCCAGCCCAGCACCAGCTAATTGTGGGCCTTATACACATCCCCCACATCTGACTTGACACAATGCTGGATAATTGGCAGCTCAAGAGAACGCCAGAGATGGGCATTGAATGTGAATTACCTTTCACACCTGCAGCAGGAAGATCCTCAGAGACAGAGGCTGAAGTCAGTGGCAGGGAGCTCACCCTGTGCCCGAGGACAGGGGCAGGTTTGCCGGCAAAATGACAACTTAATTTCCCAGTGCTGCCAGTCTAAAGGGCCTAAAAACAAATACTCTCTGACAGGGAAAAGAAGGACAAAATAAAAGCAGAGCAGAAGGCTTGGGCAAGAGAAAGGGGGGCACTGGAAATAGATATTTAATAGTGGAGTTTAGACTGTGAGTGAAAAAAGAATCACAAAATTCTCACTCTGCCTCCTCGAAGGAGCTCACAATGTGTCTGTGCGTTTCTGCTGGTTGTCAAATGGAAAAATATAAGTGGGACATTCTGCTCTTGAATCAATGTTTATTCAATAAGGTCAGTGCCACAGAAACAGGTTTCAGTCTCAAGTGGAGGAAAAGACTCTGAATAGCTGCCAACAAACAATGGCAACACATCTGCACTTCTCCCACACTTCCCATCCCTCCCAGCCCTGCAGAGGGAGGCTCTGCATTGGCACTTTCTCCCTGCACAGCTCAGGCTTAGGGAGGGCTCACTGCTCACATACTGCTTGCACAAGAGAGGGCACTTTCTTGTTTACTCAGAAACATTTACTTTAAGTGCCAGATTAATCAGCACAGCCCAGAGAACCACAGCTTTCTGGTTTGTCTCTAGCCTCCACATCCTCACATTAACATCTGGCTCCATCACTCTGGGCTCCATCTCCTGCTCCTTTTCCCTTCATACCTTTAAAGAAACCAGACCTTTTTTAATCATCAGATGCAGAATCACAGAATCAACTGGGCTAGAAAAGACCTCTGAGATCATCGAGTCCAACCTATGACCTAACACCACCTTGTCAACTAGACCATGGCATTAAGTGCACATCCAGTCTCTTCTTAAACACCTCCAGGGATGGTGAGTCCACCACCTGCCTGGGCAGCCCATTCCAATGGCCATGATGTCCAACCTAAACCTCCCCTGGCACAGCTTCACACTTTGTCTTCATCCTACTGCTGGTTCCCTGGGAGAAGAGACCGACCCCCATCTGGCTACAACCTCCTATCAGGGAGTTGTAGAGAGCAATAAGGTCTCCCCTGAGCCTCCTCTTCTCCAGGCTGAACACCCCCAGCTCCCTCAGCCTCTTTCCACAGCCCTTGTGCTCCAGACCCCTCTCCAGCCTCGTTGCCCTTCTCTGGACACGTCTGAGCATCTCAACATCTTTCTTAAACTGAGGGGCCCAGAACAGAACACAGCACTCAAGTCAGGACAGGGGNCCTGTCCAGGCCTCTAAGTGACAAGGCTGTGCTCCAGGCTGGCTCACGGAGGGCTAACCAGAATTAGTAAGATTAATGGAACTGTGTCATTGCAAACAAAAGGGGGAAGGCTTTGGGGATGATGTCCTCTGGGTGAGAGAGATAGGGAAGCAGCAGAGCACAGGAGCTGCAGCACAGAAAGCAAAGCAAAACACAAACAGAGCAGGAAACACAGTAAATGGAAGAAAAGAAAAAAGATCAGAATTTATGCTGGTCAAATAAGGAGAAAATATTCCCTTTGAATGTAACAATATGGTTCTGAATAAATAATAAGAACATAGTTACTACATAAAGGCCACAATCTCCATGCAAACCTCCCACTGTCATCAGGAAAAGATCTGCTATAGACTGAATTTCAGGAGCACTGAATTTTATATCCTGGTCTACAAGCATGAATTTTATAAAATATGATTATTTGCTTCAGTCTCTGGTTTTGACATTTTATCTAAACTGGTACTTGTTAGTTAATCTTCTACATTCCCTCTATCATTATGGGAGATCCTCTACTCTAAAACGATGCTGCCAGTAACAATAACTCCCTGAAAAGCAAGACAAACACTTGCTTTTGAAGAAATAAAGATTTTTATGTTCTAAAAGTATAAAAATTTTCAGAAAAAGGCAGAAAGCAATGGCCAGTCATGAGGAGAGAGTATTTCAGAGGGCCTATCATCTATTTTCAAATGCAATTTTCACGTTCAAGTGTATTGGAAAGTCCATGGAATTTTGATTATTAAGGGCCAGACTCCATGAAGAAAATGTAACCTGGGCACATCTGTAAATTTTAGCAGTGGTCTTCAGAGGGATATTGTCAGATGAATATTGAAATCCTTGGAGACAGTTTGAAGCAATGGCTTGGAATCCAAGCTGTCCACAAAAGCCAGGCTTTAATGCAGGTTGCACTGTACCATCACAGAGGAGTTTTTTCCTATTCTTTGCTATTCAGTGCTTTTCAGGAACAAGATTTTTTCAAAGCAGACACCTGAACTGGCCCAACAATGAAATCTGCATCTTAAACTCTGGCAAGGGGGAAAACCTCCATGAATGGCAGCATTGTACATTGTACTTCTGCTCCACCAATATTCATAGTTATTATTTAGTTACATTACCCAAGCTAATATTTGCTTACAACCAGTGCTACTCGACTTCTAAGAATACAGGAAAATGCCACAAAATACACAAGCAATTAACTTTGTTGGGTAGGAAAATAAGTTTAATGCCAAGCTGCTGTGCTGATTGATACATGAGACTCCTGTACATGTCAGAGCTGATTGTGCCTCTCGTGAAGCTCATCAGAAAGGGCTGGTACTGAGGGGCTTCTCCAGTTCTGCACCAGTTAAACTCGTCCTGAGCTGCACAGCCAACAAATTACACCATGACCATACACTGGCCTGGGTGGACTCAGTTGTTTGTTTTAGTAACAAGTAATCAAGAGCAAGATGCCATGTGATCCAGTCTCTCATATCTACAAGATTAACATTTAAAGAAAGGAAAGAAGAAATAAGAATCTCTTTGCCTGTATTTAACCAAAACATTTCTTAACTGTTATTTTCTCCTCCTTATATACATGGAATAAAAATTACTTAGTCCCCAGTGAGATCTTAGTATTGTTTTTCTGTTCCTTAGAACCCAAGAGGATGCACTAATTCATACTTTGCTGGGTACCAGCTCCAGCCACACCAGAGGCTCTCACCAGTCTCACAGAAGCAAAATTCCTAATAGCTCAATCCCTGACTTCTGATACTTGGAAAGATACTCCCCACAAAATGAAGCTAAAAAATAAGGGAACAAAAGCATCACTATGCACCTCTGTGCAGCTTTTGTACATCCTTTTCACCTGCAGTTCTGTTGGTCCTGGGATAGTGGCCAAGGCTTTGCTTTGACAGGGAACAGACCCATGAGAAGCCTCACCAAGGGGACTGTGCCTAAACCCCCTCAGCTGCACAAGTCAGAGTTTTTATGTTGTGAAACCATTTCCTTAATGGAGAAACACTTGTACACAAAAGGAGAAAGAAATCAAAAGCCATCTCTGCCTCAAAAAAAGCAACATCTGCTTCACTATCCCCCCGTGCTCAGGTGATGGTGAGGAGGGGGAGGTAAAGAACACCCCAGGTTCTCAAGCATTCCTCTAACAGTCCCACGTGTGCTCTCAGCCTCAGCTCCACAAAGGCTCCGTGGAGCAGGTAAGGCTTGTGGCAACTGTTTTACAGCTGCAGAGAGTGCAGTGAGAGCAAATGATCCCCCTGGTGTCACACAGGAAGTCTGTGGGGGAGGAGGGAGCAGAGCACATCTGGCTAACATCAGCTCCAGAGGTCAGCATGGGAAGGCAATGCCAGGAGCTCAGTTTTATAAAGCAAACATCACACAGAAGTTGCAAAAATCACTGCAGTGAATCACACTCAGTATTCAGAGGCACGCTCACGTTACAACCACAAGCACTTATTTAATTAGAAAAATGATCTAATTGAGATGCATCCAAAATTGCCTCCAATACAACATAAGCAATAACATACGTAGCTAAGAAAATATGTTGGTTATGAAGGTGTCTGCACGAGGGAAAGAACAGGAGTAAATCGTCACTTGCTCAGCAATAACACTGAATACATTTATTAAACACAATCAAATTTTACAAGGCTCTGAAGTGATAACACTGTAGCAGTGGAAAGTGCAAGCAGCAATAAATATCTTGTAAACACAGAGGTCACAAGCCCAGGTGCTTATGAGCATGGGAAGGGTGGCTTACTGTCAGCAGAATGTTTCAGTGCCTCAGCAGGGATTTTTTCATCTTTCTTTTCTTGGAGAAGGGGTGAAACAAGACAGAATGGATTATTATTTAATTTATTGCAATAAATCAGGAGTCAAAGCAATTCAAAAGAATTTGTAGCTTATCACTATGCAAAGGAAAATCAAACCTCTATCATTTCAGATCTAAATACAATTACAGGAACAAAATAGCTTTATGTTTAAACCATCTAACTGAGCCTGACAGATGGATACTGTTTATATCCATTTGTATTTATTGAACACAGTAAAAGATTGCAGCTGTTCTGTCAACACCTAGCTGCTTCCAGGGTGTATATAAATATAACAGAATTTTATGGATAAATATATTCCATGGAATAACCATGCTGAAGATACTGTGATATAACAAGTATTTACATTAACAGCCATAATACCTTGAACTGGCTTCTATTGATCTGTAAGCACTTCACAAAAGTATGGATAAAGCATCTGCACTCTCACCCTACAGACACAGAATTAAAGCTCAGAGATTAAGTGCTGCCGAAGGATTTCCCAACAACTCAGTGTGAGGGATGGGATTAGAAGCCAGGCCTGGCTGCAGCTTTGTCTCCAGCACTCAGGGACACTTCCCACATCCACCTCTGTGTCTTTGTGCCCAGAGCACTGGGACCCTCACACATTCCCTGCCTGTTCGGATCCCACACAGTGCTGGATCAGTCCGAGCCAAGCCAAGGCCAGGGCCTGTCAGAGGGTCACAATGTGGCCATTCCTGACCCCAAACCTGTGCCTGGACAGGTCCCACGTCTTATTCTGGCCTTAGGAATTGCAGGCACAGCCTCTTGCTCTCAGCCATCCAACCCTCACCAAATCTCCTCTGACTGACCAGCGGATCAGAAGGAACTCTGTAATTAAGGGAAATCTAATCCCACACTGCTCATCAGTGGGGTTTTGCATATACATAAGGAGGGATCAGTGGTGAGGAGTGAGGACTGCTCCTTATGTAAATCACCCACTCCACAAGCCAAGGCTTTCAAGCTCGGCATGGGGGAGATGAACACACACAGGGGGATTTTCTGGGGGGTTTCTCCTGCCCCAGGCCCGGGGGCAGCGACCACGCTGTACCTTGTCTGCCTCCTGCAAGGGGTTTGAAATAACAGCACCCCTGCACGTGGTTCTTCTTTTCTGAATTTCACAAAAAATTGTAGAGCACAGCTCCATCACAGCCCTTTGTGTTTACAGAACTGAAACAGGACTGAAACGGGAGAGCATCGTGTTGGTTGGGAAAAAAGAAACTTTTTAACTGGAGGCTGCATAGGTCTGGGAGGTGAAAAAAAATCTAAGGATAAGACTTCTGTGGGAGTCCTCTGGAGGCAGCTATTTTGGGTTGCTGAGGCTCCTACGAAGAATTTCAGTGTAGGAAATGGAGCATTTTTCCTGCTATGAATTGCTCCCTCGCCTCCAGAGTCCCTACACTCCAGGCTGTCAAAGGGCTGTTACCTGCTTTAGTGCTTTTCTGAAAACACAGAAGGACAAACAAATTTTATGGAGCTCTCTGGAAAGGGGAAATGGAAAGACTTTTACGGGAGGAGAAGAGCTGTTAATCTGGCAATGAGAAAGATCTGGACCACACTAGAAAACAGATCAGAAATGAAGTATGATTTATCTGGAAGCAAGCATACAGATAGAACTGGAGAGAAGGAGTGTGTGGGGAGGAATGCAACTTCCCTTCTGACTGAATTGCTAAACTCTCTCATTTCTAAGCAGTGGGAATCACAGCGCTCATTTTAAAACCATTCATCAACTGATAGCCAAATTCTTTTTTGTTAAAAATGGGTATCTTCATCTCCACTCTGTGCCTGTGGAAGAGGCAGCAGAGGGAAAGAAAAATGGAAGGAAAAGGAGAGCTGGCCTGCTAATACCATATGGCAAACACAGGAGCTGAGCACAGGCTCCCTGATTCCCAGGCAAGAGCCACATCTCCACCAGACCACCATCATTTTTCATCTGCAGACACGCACGTGCCAGGCACAGGCACACGGGCAACAGCAGCAGAACCACGTCCCAAAACGCAGGCCACTAAGCCCTGAGCTCTGAAATGAGAGCCATCATCTCAACAACTGAAAGGGCATATTAATAGTGTTGCCAGTTCAGCTCTCCAGAGAGAAGCTGTCTCCTGCATGTGTATACAGAGCCAGGCACCCAGGGCTGCCAGGCCTTCAGATCCAGGGAAAGGATCATTATCCTGCCTCTTCCTTGGCCGTGGGTGTCCAGCTGTGGCTTTGATAATGACCCTACAGAAACTGAAAGCTGCTACACCAGCATCTTAAACACAAAAATCATACTCTGCTGCTGCTTTCCCCACAAACATCTTTAGAGCACACAGCAGTTTCTACTCAGGCAGCAGACGGACCAGAAAATACTGCTTGAAATGCTTTTGAAGTGGTGATGGGACCAGAAGAGCAGATGCCAACCCCTCCCTCCAGGGAGTGCAGATGTGGATGAGATTCTGGTCCAGAGCTCCAGGATTTGGCTCTTTTTAAACACTCTGATACTTCTCCTAAAGGCTGAGCATTTGGGTTACTTCTAATGTGAGAGGAGGAGGTTTAAGCACTACTTTGTTCTGAACCCGGGACTGAGCAGAAGACCAACAGACCTCATATGTCCTGCCCTGAGAGCTTAAAACATGGCCAGAGCACAGCCCATGCCAGGAGCCTGGGGAGGGCAGATCAGTGGAGATCAGCTTCCCACCCACAGGGGACACCAGAACCCACCACCCGGGGGAGCAGGCAGTGGAACAGGGCCACTGCTGCAAGCACTGAGTTTTGGGAGAGAGAGGAGGCATAACAAGTCTTAGAGCACCTTCGGAAAAGAATTTGGAACAAAGCAAATCAACAAAGACCCTTGAAGTTGTTTGTGTCTGCTCTAAGTTCTGCAAATAACAAACAAGGTGTCTGTACAGAGGTTCCTGCCAAAAGCTGCCATTAACATACATAAATCTTCCGTTCAAAGGAAGCCTCCAGCAGTCAGTTTTTCTATCTTAATTTGATTCTTTTGACTTTCCATCCTGTCTGTTTTCATCTTGCCTCATTAAAAAGATTTTTTAAGAAAAGATTTTTTAAAAAAAAAAGCCAAAGATGGCTAATTATTTTAATGAGGTACCAAAAAAATAGAGTTGCTTTCTACTCTGAGTATAAGCAAATGTCAACATTGCATGGGGAGCAGAGGCAGCACAGCATCTTATTACTATACCATCAGCTCCTATATTTGATTAATGAAGACTCACAGGACTAATTTTACGCTGCTTCATTAAAAGCCCAGGGCAATTAGCATAAAGGTTAGACTATTATATTATTGAAATGTTATTTTTTTAAACAAAATAATTTGCTTCTTTTCCTTTCCCTTTGAAAAAAAACCAAAACGCAGTAGGTAAAACAGATAGTAATTCCTTTTGTCTAATTTCATATGCAGAGAAACAGGAATTGCTAAATCTCATCAAGGATTTTAGCAAAGCAGCTGCCCAGTTTCTACGAAAGGGCAAAGACAGTGCTCTCCTGTAAAGCAACACACACAAAGGGAACAGGCTTTCTGCTCAGAGCACAGGATGGTGATAAACTTAAAGTTCGGCCAGGACCTGGAAGGAGGGGAAGAAATCGCTCCTTCCAAACAGCACATCCATTTCTCACACAACTAAACCTGTCTTGCAAACTCTTCCAAGTGATGATCAAAGGTAAAAGCGCATATATGCAACACTGCAAGAGCTGCAGTGTACATCATAAAAAAGCACAGGCATCTCCTATTCTTTGAGGCTTTATTGAGAGAACAGAGGGAGAACTGCTTTTGAACTTGCAGGTGAGCAATTCTCTAACAGCACATCCCACTGGCAGCCTTGCTGGGCTGTTGATTCAGCAGCATGATGGACAACACAACAGAGCAGGGGTCAAACCACCTCACCAGTTCCCTGCCCTGTTTTCCCTCTCCTTCCACAATCTCAGGTAGCTGAAAACCAGCTTCCTCCAACCACCTCCTCCCCTGCTACAGCCCCAGGAATGGAAGAAAAAACACGAAAAAGCAGCAGCAGGAGCCCTAAGGAACAGACTTGATGAAAAAGAAGAGTGAGCTGCCAGACGACGTTTCAGTCTGTGCCGGAGCCGGTTGGCACAGGGAGCCCTTGCCAAGACTTGCACAAGGCACCCACTCTGCCTGCAGCCTGTGCTGGCACTCCAGGGGTTAAAGCAATCTAAGCCAGGCCTGCTGGAGAAGCACTACAGCAGGAAGAAAGAGTTACAAATGATTTTTCTTGGCAATAGCAGCTCATTGGAATAGTAGAAGGATTGTGCTTACTCCTCATATATAAATGCCAAAATGAGGCTTGCTGACACTTTCCTGGCAGGCCACAGCCCTTCCAGCGGCCCAGCACTTCAACCAAACTTTTGGAGGGACAGAAGGACACACAAGATGTTTCTTTCCCAGCTGACCAAACCCTCCTCTCATGTGGCATTTATGGAAAGCACCCATCCAGCAGCACCACCACACATTCAGCTCAGCCTCTCCCCTCCCACACCGATGTTGGATTTTTGTGGAGAGTGTTTGGGGGCTGTGTGAAGCCACCAGCACTCCATTCTGGGCATGCTGGTGGGGAGATGAGGGGTTCATGAAGGCTAATTTTAGACCAGATAAAGTCTGCTGAAACAACAGAATTTTGCAACTTGCCTAACTGGCAGCCAGGCTTCTTCCTCACCCTGTTCTCCAACTCCCCTGAATCGTTATCCTGGGTCAGAACTGGCAGGAAGTTTAAGGTAACCCTTCCCCTGGTCCTCCCTCTCCACAGACCAGCAATTCATGGACCTTGAGAGCTGGAAGCTACATCCAGATCAGCATGTTTAATAGACACTAATCTTCCTAAGGCTCTAATCCCTTTGTACTGCTTCTTTAGACTTATACTTTTGACTTCCACAAAAGTTTCACATGAGTTTTGTAATTTCATTTTGCACTGCTAAAAGCACACAAAAAGGAAAAGAAGAAAAAGAGAAAATAAAGGCTTATCAATCCCTACTCCCATCAGACTTACACAAACTGATATGATTTAATTATTCACTGTTTCATCACATGAAAAAGTGGTTCCACAGTCACTCGAGAGGTTCATGGCAGGGCTTTAAGATGAAGGTCAAATGGCTATTTTGGGAGTGATTAGCTCCTTCAAAGGCCCAGGAGATGCAACTTTGGCTTTTGCCTGGGGGCTGATCTGGTGCTTCACAGAGCCAGGGCTGAGCTGTCTTTGCAGCTGAGGAAAGAAGGTGATCCCTTCCCCTGACAGAGTAACTTCCCTTTCCTAATTCCAGGCTCAGTGTAGGTAACTGGATGACTGGTTTTATCACCTCCTGTCATCTCTCTCAATGTGGAGCTGCTCTCTGACACATTCATATTTAACAGCATCCAATTCCTGTTTTTTGCTCTTCCTTTAATCTCTCATTTCCCCTTGCAGAGATGAGTCTGGGGTTTTTTTGTTCCTGACAACCTACAGCCCAAACCAATCAGTTTCTCTCTGCTCTCCACCAGTAATGAAAATACGTGCCCAGAACTTCTCCAAATGTCACTGTAGACACTCAGATAATTATTCTTACAAAGGCAACCGAGAAGAATAACTTCTTGCCAGTGGATTTATATCAGTCCCCCTCCTCCCACCTTCATGGGCAAAAATCATGTTTGCAAACTGGGAGGAATGAGTTCTCTGAGAGAACATCATCCACAAAGAGCAGCTCTTCCCTGCTTAGTCTCTGGAACCCCCCCATGCCAAAGATGAAACCCCAAACCTGACAGACCTCCACATCCCTTCAGAAAAATAAAATGGGCTAAAGCACGTTAGATGAGATGGTAATAAATTTTAGTAATAAAACCAGAAAATCTTTACTGGCTTAACTTTTTTCACCAGAGTTTGATTGATTTCTCTACTAGGATTATTATGAGCAACTCCTATTAGTTGTGCTTTTTCTCCCCACATTCCCATCAGAAATCCATGCTGCCTTCAGCAATGCCCACTCAGACTGCAAGGGTTTATCATGAAAAGATCACCTCCCACACTCATCCCACAGCAAGTCTCCTTATTTTGATCCAGCACACCATGGCTGCACAAAGAGGAAATGTTTGCAAGGCAGAGCTTTTCCTGTAAATATGCACATCCAGGATGGTGCTTCCAGGACCCTCAGATTGCTTTACAAAAGAAAGAGAACTTTTCCCTGTTTACAGTCTGGGGAGAGCAACATTCTTAAAATATCAGAAGGCAAGATACAGTGCAGCAAGTGGGAACTCAGCTTGGACCTGCTATCTCCAAGGTCAGAATCACAATAGCAGAAGCTGGTGAGGGGGGAAATAAATAAAGAATGGAAGAAGGTTCAATGTGCTGCTGTTACAGAAAAGAGAAAGTCAATCCTCCAGCCCAGGTTGTTGTCAGGAGGAGATGGTATGATGGCAAAACAGACAGAAACCTACCAGAGAAATTATCAGTATTGACTGAAATGCCATTTCCATCATTAAAGAACACCCCAAACTGCCCTGATCTAACTGGGTCCTTTTTATAACTCTGTTCCTGGGGCTGGAAGCTCAGCAATCAATCTTGTAAATTTGCAGTTTTCAAATGCAGGCAGGAGGTTTGTTTTTCTTGAGCAATGTGCCAGTGCTATTTCATGCAGTACAGCTTCCAGTATTTCCTTAAGAGGCTTGGCATGAAGGGCACTATGGAAATGGAGCTTTAACTGATCACTTCCAACTCCTGCCTTGTAACCTCCTTCAAAATGAGGAATTCCAACAGGAACAGACTCTCCTTTCCCTGCACACAAGGGAACTGTCCTGGCCCCAGTGAGTTTCAAATGAACACGCAGTGCTGGGAGCAGTGAAACTCCCCAGCAGGGTGAGGACCAGCATCTCCATTCACCCAGCACTAGGAATTTCTCAGATTTAAACCAACCCCCTCACCCTTTCCCATGCCCGTATTACAAGGCAAGCTGGATCTTTCAGCCAGCTCCAAGGACTCCCTGACAATGTCCCTCCCTAGCACAGAAATACAGTACAGCCCATGTGGGGAAAGACTATTCCAGCTCCCAGAGAGGTCAGCCACAACCACCACTTCAAATTCACTAATAAAGGAACCTACCAGAGCCCACTGAGATGAGCTCAGCTAATTGGAGGTGCTGTGGGATGACCAATTCATGGCCTAGCCATGGCCAGGCACACTCCTTCTCTACTCTCAAACTTAGGTGCACATTCCCAGCTGCCATCCTGACCTGCAGGTCAGATCCACAGCATCACTGGGAGCAAGGAGCAGGGATAAAGGGAAACCAGTATAATGCTTCCCTCCATTAACCCTTGACTTTGAGCACAGAGCATCACATCATCCTTTGTCCAGCAATTTTAAAGGTTTTTTAAAGAATATCCTAATTAATCTGTGGGGGAATTCAGGCAAGATTGGTTGAAGTATTTTTAGCTTAAAAATGCAGTGTTGTCAAGTATTTTCCTTTTTCTTATTTCACAATGTTCTCCTGTGTCTGAGGTTATTATACAGGAGCAGAAAGCATCTATAATCCCCAGGATTATGCAACAGCATTACACACGCAGTGTATTGAGGCTCCACAGGATTGTTATTTAATGATGGTAATTTTCCTGCCTTTCATCCAGAAGGACCCCCCAAAATAACAATTTTCCCAAAATAGGTAAGAGAGGACAAGGCAAAAACCTTCACAGTGACTCTTCAGGGCAGAGGAGGCGACTGCAACTCTTGTTCACAGGCAGATACTAATGAAGTTGTGCTAAGTGGAAGGAATCCAGAATTCCCCTTAACAGAAAGCATCTGAAGATTTTTGTTTATTAAAGTTTTCCTGCTGATCCACAAAGTTAATAATAATAATCATCATCAAAACAAGCCTTCTGGGCGTATTTCTTTGTCACTTCTAGTGTCACCTGATTGTTACATCTCAGTGCCAGCCCTGCTCACTTTAACAGCAATTTCTACCCAATTGTGTCAATATATCTTATAACCATTAACTAATTAAGCCACAGGACTGTTTTGAATGCTAACAAATATTATTCTCCTTTCATGGCATGATTCAAAGTCTGTTGGGTTGTAAGAGAATTTGGATCAATTCTTCATTGCTCAAAAAAACCCAACCACAAAGAACAAAAGGGAAAAAAACCCAGAACCAAACAGTTAAAGCCATGCAAGGTGATCTAGGAAGGATTTGACTCTTGGTGCTGCAACTAAGAAACCAAGTGAGTGTCTCATCTAGGAGAAAATCAGGAGCAGCAGTAGACTGGTCTGCTAAAGCAGAGCCAAGACGTGTTTCCCAGGAGGGACACGAGCCATGCTGCAGTGTGCAGAGCTGTGGAGGGGGTGTCTGAGGGATGTGGGCTCACACTTCCACACAGAATTGCTCATGAGAGCAACCAAAGCAGCTGCATTGCCCTCTCTTTGGTGGAGGAACAAAAATACCTGTCAAGAAAGAGCACTTAATTCCCACACATAAATACACCCACCTAGTCAAGAAAGGGAAGGCCTTCTCCCTGTTTCTCTCCTTTTGCTTATTTTCCATTAGTCACAACACAAATCAAACTGCCAAAGCTGACAAGGCCTCCAAACAAATCAGCAATTCTGTGGGGAGATAGAGATGTTCCTTGGAAACATCAGCCCGAGGAGGCCTTTGGAATGGTGGTCCCACGTCAGGATCCCCACTTTGGGATTCAGCCCCACGAGCTGTTCCTCCCTTGTCACAAACAACCCCTGCACTGCCAGCCATGTCCCTCCAGCTGGGGACAGAATCCCAGAATGTGCTGAGCTGGAAGGGCCCCCCAGGGATCCTGGAGTCCAACCCTGAGCCCTGCACAGCCCCATCCCCAAGAGTCCCCCCTGTGCCCAGAGGATCATCCCAGCCCTCCTGGAGCTCTGGCAGCCTTGGGGCTGTGCCCACTGCCCTGGGGAGCCTGGGCAGTGCCCACCCACCCTGTGGGCAAAGCACAACCTGGGGCTGAGCTCCAACCTCCCCCTGCCCTGACACAACTCCAGCCATTCCCTGGCTCCTGGCCCTGGTCCCCCAGAGCAGAGCTCAGTCCCTGCCCCTCCTCTGCCCCTGCCCAGGGACTTGTCCCTGCAATGAGGTCTCCCCTCAGGCTCCTCTTCTCCCCCTCAACACCCCCAGTGCCCTCAGCTGCTCCTCACCCCTTCCCCTCCAGGCCCTTCCCCACCTCCAGTCCCTCCTTTGGACACTCTCCAATGGCTCAAGACCTTTCCCACACTGTGGTGCCCAAAGTGCCCCAATATTGCAGGTGAGGCCCCAGGGCAGAGCAGAGCAGGACAATCCCCTCCCTGGCCCAGTGCTGCTGTTCCTGCTGCCCCAGGACACGGATGTCCCTCCTGGCTGCCAGGGCACTGCTGGCCCATGTTCACATGAGCAATGGTTTGCACACAACCAACACATCTGCTGGCCTGGGTTCCCACCAAGGATCACCCAGCCCAACCAGCCCCTTGGCTTTGTGCTGTGCAACCAAAATTTGCAAACCACAAAAATGTTGTGCACTTCAAAAAGTTGTGGGTTGTTATTAAATACCTGATTTGCTACAATATTGAAAGCACAAAGTGATATAGAAATTAACATTTTACTTGTCCGGACTGAGGTATTGCTTTAGATGTGGTACTGCACTGCTATTTGCTGTAGGATTTATTTAACAGCTAGATAGAAATAATTTGGCCTTCAAAGAAGAGCTTGAATCTTCCCTTTGAGAAAACTACTCAAGTTATATCCAAGTACAGTATTATTTCCTTGAATCCAGAGGAGGAGAAGGATTCAGTTTCATAAGAAATAAAATCAAGAGACTAAACTTCCAAGTATTTGGGTTTTACTCTCATCTTATGCAGGAATTAATTTTATCACACAAACAGACATAGATCTCTTACTCTCTATTAACTCCTAAGGGGTAAGAGCTAATCTTGAAACTACTACTGAAGAGAGAGTCACCTTAACATCAATTTTCATCTCTACAGATAAGGAGCTCAGACACTACTAAATCATGTCGTACTTAATACATTTCATTTCAAGAGAAATCAATTACTTCCTAAACTATCTTCTCTTCAGATGAGTTTTTAGAATATCCTTAGAAAAGGAGGGGCAGGAAAATCTTGTCTATACTGTGTATAGCTGGTTGGAGTTTGCAGCTGGGCACCTAAACTATTCAGCTGCTCTAATAATACCAGAATCCACAAGTTTCCCCAAATCCTACCCATATACATCTTCTTCACAACTACATGGCACACATTTAGTTAAATCTGATGAAAGCAAGTCTCTTACCAAGACAGAGACAGACTCAGTTATCAAGCAGACAAATATCTGAAGAAGTCCATGCATTCAGGCCTTAGAAACACCCAATTTGGGATGGAGGCTCCAACTTTTATTTTACCAAAGGGAAACTTCACAGCTACCTTGACAACGGTGTACCACTAGTCATCTGAAATCATGCAACTTGCTAAATTCACCCTTACTAACAGGTATTTTGCTCAGCAGCAGATCTGCTCATTTAGTTTTGAAACAATGGGAATTGTTTCAATGTCCATTGAAAAATAACCCACACACTGTGAGATCCCAAGTTTTCTCCCCTCATTAGTTAAATGCCACTGCATTTTTAACCATTCCCTCATCTGGAAGAGGGAGGAGAAGCAACCAGGGCTTTCTGTGAAGCCCTTCCCCATCAACTCAGTGCTCCAGCTTCGTGCTACACCAATCGTCACATCGTTTATTTAACTTCAGAACTGGTGTACAAATAAGCTTTTGGATGGCAGCCACAGGGAAGTCTCCAACACAAACTGTGAAGTCTTTATTAAACACCCTCAAATCAATGTCACAAGCAATGACACCCAGGCATGTGTGGGATTGGGGTCAGGGAAGGATTTCTTATATTCTGCCCACTTTTTGCATAACATTTTTAGCTTTGGTTGGTTTTTTTTTTTGCTGACTTTGCACTGCACTTTTGGGGGGGTTATTTTTTTACTCACAAAACAATGCCATAAAATGGTGACAAATCAAATCCTTGTGTACTTGCCCTGCTGGTTTTCCCTCCACCTCAAACTGGCTCTGTACACAGAATCACTTCAGTGCAAACTCACTGAGTTTTAGGCTTTTTCTAAATTGATCAGATTTATACAAGGCTCATCCAAACCATTCCTCCAGGACTAACTCTGGGAGTTCACTCACGTTCACCTCACCTGCTACTCTGCATTTTTGGAAACCAAGCAGTGTTTAGGGATGGCATTGCAACTTTGGTGGGAAGAGCATTGGACTGGGAGACTCCTACTCTGGGCTTCCTGTACCAGGCCTGGGAACTCCAAAATCTAAGTCTGTGCCCCTTTCCCAAACACACAACTCAATCTTGTCCTTCTGTGAAGCACTATGAGACTTACCAGTGACACAGGAAAGAGAAGACTGACTAAAAGGATAGTTAGAACAAACTACACTTGAATAGAATCTACTTGAAAACAGGTTTTTTTCCCCAGATCTGACATTTAGGAAAATGAAAGCTCTTTCCCCCCAACAGCCACACCAAAAGTTCTAGCAGTTTAAGGAAGATATTATGCATAGAGTAAAACTGTACCGATGCAATAGAATTGATTGAGAAAATTATTTCATTAAATACGTGCAATTTGTTCATATAAGAAATATTTTTTTGATTTGGGGATATCAATTTAGCATAAATCAGTAATAAATCTATTTAAGTTTCAGGTATATCACAGTGGTTTTCTTGTCTAGGGAAGAGTGTAAAAGAGTACAATTGAAAATATCATTAGAAAGAAACAAAATCGTAAGAGCTCATGAGATGAAGAGCTATGAAATCTAGAAATTACTTTCAATTAGTAGCTCTGCTAAAACAGAAACACTTCTGCCAGGTGTATCCACACATGAACCATCCCTGCCTGCTGGGAAGAGCATGGCTCAGGCAGGAGAGTAAAGCATGCAAGAGATCAGGTCTATCACGTTAGTGCTGGTGGGATAAAAATATTTTTTATCCAGCTTACCTTGGATAAAAGTATTTTTTACCCAGTTTGCCCAGGCCAAGCTGCACTGCCTGGTCCAGGTGCTCTATTTCTGGTCAAGCAGCTTTCTCTCCAAGAAGGAAAGTTGCACGCCAGATTTACATGGAATCTGGGCCAGCTCCACAAGAGAAGCTTTTAGAGAACCTGGAAAAACAACACTAAAAACCTTCTTTTCTGTGCCATTCTAAACCATTCTGAGAGCTCTCCGAGAAATTTAAATTTAATTCGGTAAGACAACCAAAAAAGGCCAAAGGAACATGGATGAAGATGGAAGATGAGTGAGCAGATGAGGCAGTCCAGGCCCAGAGTAAAACCTGAGCTCCTGCTACAGCAGTCAGTGGCAGCAGGTTGGAACTGGAAGCACTTGTTGCTACAGCTGTCCCATGAAACCAGAGAGGAGAGGCACTCCAGGTCTCCAACATTAGTGGGAAGAAATTGCCAGATTTCTTCTGATCTTAACCAGATCAGTTAAAGCCCAGAAGAAGACTCGATAAGCAGGGAGGGCTGGAGGAAACCTTGCTTTCCATTCGCTTCTCCCTGGGCAGGTATTAGAAGCCTTAACAAATAACTAAATCTGCTTCATTTGGCCACAGACTTTCCTCTTCCACTGCCCCTGTGTGTGTGTGGAGCCTATGGGCATCCTGAGCATGTGAAGTTACACAATGAGCTCCTGAGACAAGAATTCCATTTGGCTACAGAAATCTGAATGTTGCTAAGAAAGCAATTTTCCTTCTTACACCGGTCTCCAAGAGATTCACCCATCAAAACACATAAGCTGTTGAAGTGAGTGGGGCTGCAGCCTGTGCTAACACTGAGAGCACTCCTGTAATAGCTCAAGTCCCTTTTGACCATCTTTCATCTGCTTTAGCTCGGTGTTGCTGGTGTATGAAATTTAAAGAGCTCTGAAAAAGATGTTAACGAGCCCTAAAGAGGAGAGTGCTCTTGCATAGTCATTCCCAGGAACACCTGTGAACTATTGAGTTTAATGAGGCTACAGCTGGCACCGAGTGTGTGTGCAAAGACAGGGGATTTATTAGCGGGTTGCCAGGCCCTACATTGGCTCTTCCACAGCGTTTTTTCCTGTTTGTTTGTTTTGTGATAAAGGACACACAGAGAGGGAGTGCAATTGTTTAACTAACAGGGAATTCCCTTCCTGGAAAGGGTGCCAGACATGGAAGCAGCTGGATGATGGGAAGTGCCTCAGCAGTGGGGGAGGCTGGCAGGGCTGTGCACCCCAGACCTGTGATTTACTGTGTGGCACAGTTTACTACCAAATCCACAGCCTACATGTACACAACAGCTAAGGGCCCAAATTTTCATTTCAGTAACACATTATAGTTCTTTTTGTTATTCCTCAGGACTCCACTCAACTCTACAGGCATCCTAAAACAAAGCTGAGAGGTGGGAACAGCCTCTGCTGCCACTTTATTCTGCCATCTACAACACCCAGTGATTTTTTCAGCACAGGTTTTAGCACCAGTTATTTCACCAGTGTCACACCCAGCTGCATGTATTTTCATCAGTGACAGTAAATTACAGTTGTTCATCCTCAGATATCCCCACCTCACTTGCCTAAAATCCTGGCTGCACTCCCATGTGACATCAGTTTTCTTCTCTGCCCTCCTGTTACCTATGCAGGGCTTGTAAGAGAGAAGGGAAAGTATGTCCCACATATTATGCAGAAGCCAAGCAGAGCCACAGTTTCGACCACCTGAGGCCTTGTACACCCCCACAGCCAGTGCAGTCCCCAGGGCAGGCAGGGCCCTCCTTCACAGCAGCAGCTCCCAGTCTGGGCTGGAAGCTCCTGGTACTCTCACAGAAAGCAGCCACAGCGTGGAGGCTTTTATCTTTGAATAAGTGTTCTTCTACCTTGTGCTAAATTCAAATTACCTCAACAGAAACAATGCCCTACTTAAACCACAATGTGCAAAATAATTATCATCCTGACATCATCTTTACTGACAGTAGCTTGTCTCCACAGCCGGAGTACGAGATCTTCCCAAGTTGATCGGACTTCATCCTGCCATCACCTTGACACTGCCAAGTCAGTCGTGCTGACATTTCTGCTAGCTGACAGTAGAAAGCCTTCAGTAAATCTCTACTGACATCTTAAATTCTCTTTTTTCCCCCCCTCATACTTTCCTTCTGTCATGTCATCTCCATAAAATTGCCCTGCCCTTGTTTCACTTCTTTTTGACATCCTATTGTTATCTCCATGGATCTTCTTTAGTGCAGTGATTCTGTCACAAAGGCACAACATCTCCAAAGACCTGACACGGGAGCACCTGGAGAAGTGCACTGGGAGTCTCATTAAAATGAATTAAATGCCTGGTTATTACCTCTACCCCTTCCAAGGAGTTACCTCTCAAACTACAGCCTCAGCCGCAGTGCTGGGAAGGGCTCGAGGAGGGTGTAACCTGCACACCCCCACTGCTGTGCCAGTCTGGACTCCTGGGGAGGGCATGGAGACCTGGTGGGAGCAGAGCAGGGACCAGGCAACGAACTGCCCTGCAGCTCTGCAGTGCCAAGGTTTAGTGACAACTCCAACACTTCATGCAAAACAACAAAGGAGACACCACAGTGAGCCCCTAATTCAGGCCAGGCCAGCCAGGGCCCCAGGCTGCCCAGGACCAGGGACAGTGGGGGATATGGACAGAAACACAATTCCTACATCAGCCTTCCAAACCCTGAGCCCCAGGGCAGCAGCTGAGACCCTTCCCAAACCAGCACTGCCCTCACAGTGGGCAGCACCTTCCTTCCCCCAGCCCAGGGGCCTTCATGAGCATCACCACCTTCATGAACATCATCACCTTCATGGGCATCACCACCTTCATAAGCATCACCACCCTCATGGGCATCATCACCCTCATGGGCAGGGTCATCACCCTCATTAGCAGGTTCATCATCCTCATTAGCAGTGTTCATCACCCTCATTAGCAGTCAGGGAGTCCTGGGCCACAGGCCACCAGCCAGGGGCCAATTCCATACTGAATATAATTAACAGGCTTTAGAATTCCCTTTATGAGGGAACCCCGTACTCACTCCATGACACAGCAACAGGATGTATTTGTGCCTGGCAGGGTGGGAAAAGCAGGGGAACAGCCCTGTGAAACCACAAGGGAGATAAAACTTCTCTATGCTTCCGTGGTGTCAGAGTTCATGCTAATACAATATACAAAGAATTTCAAATTACATTACATACATAGAGTATTTCCTGAAATTCGGTTATGAATTTTGAGATGTAAATAGATACATGTTCTAATAGAGCAATTAAGCTGTCCATGCAATTAAAAAGCACGTTGTTTTATTTGTCTACGATTCCATGCAGATTTTTCCCTGTGGGTAGACCATGAAATACAGTGCTTTCTGACACCAGATATTTTTGTCTTTGCTTATTGATCCATATTTCTCTGAGCAGTAGAAATCACTTACAACCCAGGAAAGCCACAAGGGCCAGACAAAGAGCCCACGAGTTCAAACACTGATGTGGGTTTCATATATGCCAGAAACCAGACCAACAAAATGAAATCTATGTACTCCTAACCCAAAAATGAGAAAAAAAAATCCCTCTGGCTATTCCCTGAATCCTAAATCTGCAGTATACGGGGGTTTTTTGGAAAAAAAAAGACAATCTAGGAGGAAAAAAACCCCAAACAAACCCAAACTGAGGAGCAATAGATGTGGACATTTTACATCAGAGATACCTATTAATCAACTTGTGCTATGTGTGTTTTATGTATCTAGTATGCCCTTACAAATTCCTCCAGAAGCACATCTGTAGGAAATACTTAATTTCTGTATTTTCTTTAAAAAACTCCAATAACCTGTTCCTGCCTCTTGCCCTCCTGCTCTCCCCAGTTCCAACCAACACTCCACACTCCAACTCACGGCTTTGAAATGGACCCAGTGAGTTTAAAAAATGATGTCATTGAAACAATCAGTGGGCCCTGCCCACGTGGATCCATTTACACCACAGCAGTGGCTCCCATTGCTCAGGGTTAATCCCATATATTTGTGGAAATAAACTACCACAAGCTGTAGAGCATAAAGATCTATAGCAGTGGAAAATACTGAGATTGTGCACAGATAAGCTCTAATTGGGTATGTGTGTTTAGATGGCACAATTAACCTGCTGTGTGGGGTGATGGGAGCAGCCTGAGGAGACAAGGCAGGTTTCACTGGGGGCACCCTGGGTTTGACCTCCTGTATCCCCAGGGTTTGGCTGCGGGGCCTCGCAGAGATGCTGACTGGGAACGGATGGCTGCACGTTCAATAACCCAGGAAATCTTTGGTACAACTATATTAGGGATGCCATTACTACACATTTTTTGATCAACAATACATCAGCAGAACATTTTGCTACTGCTGTTAACTCTCTGCTGTGGTTCAGAAATAAATGCTTGAGGACATGTACTACCACACTCCTACTGCGTGTACAAGAGATATGCTGCTGTATCCTCCATGGAATATCACTGTCAGCAATTAAAATGAATATTGAAGAGACGGAACACGGTTTGAGATGCATTTTCCTGGCTTTTGTGAAACATTTGTTCACCAGATTTGCTAACTCTCGAAATGCAAGCCTACACGAGAGGTCTGCTAATCCAGGGAATTAGCAAGGTATTGCTCCAGCAGATTGCAGGACAGGAGTGCCCTGTTTCATACAAATGGGCTTTAGACAAGCAAAGAGCACACTCTGTGAACAACTCACCCATTCTGCCTAAGATCTAGAAAAATATCTGGTGATCAAAAGCAAAACAGAAAGATCTCTGCTTGCAACCTTTTAAAAGAAAGGCTCCTGGGTTGGGATTGTTTTCCTCTCTCCCTTCTGGGCTCTGATAGTCTGCAAAGACATAACCTTAGAGCACAAGAAAATAAGATTTAAACACATCTGAAATAAAAGAGCCCCGTTGCTATCACATTGTGATTATCAGTACTGCTGCCAACAACCCACTCTGGAGCCAGAGTCTCTTGGAACACCATAAATTCCCAGCTGCCTTAAAGAACACACACCTTCATCTGTCCCTGAAACCCTGCAAGGTCAGGGGAAGGCTCCTGCTTTGCTGCATACACAGAACCAAAAATGTTCAGTGAAAATAAATAAATAATAAAGTAGCAATAGACTCAGATTTTCTGAATAATTCAAGTCCCATTCTCAATAGTGACAGGAATACAGCACAGATTGCTTGTTTGGGGTTGCTGAGACAACCCAGTGATGGGGACAGAGGGTTTATGATCTTTAGGAATCTGTCCAAGGTGGGGTCCAGTGAATGAATGTTCCTTTCCAGGCAGAACTATTTGGAGTTTGGATGTTTACAACAGGATTTCCATTCCATACAAAGCATCACTGCTACATTTTTTATATCCCTTAACAGATGTAACAATACAATATCCACTTCCATAATATGTCCTTTCTTGTAAAATCCAAAACTACGGGGCCAAATGCCCAGCAGCTTTACACACTTCCATGTGGACACACACATGGACTATACACATGTGCATTTGTGCACACACACATGCACATGGGGAATTTATTTCCCAGTGTGGCTACACATAAACATTTTTAAAGCGAGGCACCAATTTTTATCACAGAAAAAAAAATATAAATCACTTAGTAGCAAGGGGCCTTTTTTTGCAGTAGAGAGCACAACAGTAGTAGGAACCTCTTCACTTGCAATTCCCAACATTGCCTATCCAGTCACACTGAGAGCTTGACACAGCAACTAAGTCAGCAAAGGAGCCCCATGAGCCCATTCATGTTAAAGACACATCTCTTACTTTTTGTGGTCACTTCACCAAACAGTGCACCCAAAACTATCAAAAAGAAGAGGGAGAAAGCAGCCCTACAGTCATGAAAACCTGACACAAGAGAACATAATTCCATCCTCAATCAACACCTAAAACTGGAAGGCAACCTTGAAAACCCTTCTACACATGAAAAATAAAGAGGATGCACAGCCCACCGATACACAATATGGAGCTGTTCCAAAAAAATCATATCTGCTTTCTCCAGAAATTCTTCCTGCACAAATCCAGTGATTTGCACCTAATCCTGCTGTTGACAACAATATGGATTGCAGTTAGTGCCTGGCTTGTCCTGCAGATCCCTTGGGCAGTGCCCAGAGCAGGCTGCACCCCGGCCTTGGTGCTGCACACACCCACGGCCATGCACTCTTTCATGTCTGTCTTCAGGGCTCATTATCATTAATTATGACTCACAAACCAGAAAGAAACCACGCACACTAAATTCACAGAGCTCCCAAACCAGCCCACAGTGTCCAGGTACGAGCTCCATCCACCTGAACATGTGGGATTTTTAACACAAAGGAAGTTGATGTGTGACAGCACTGAAGTCTGCAAAGCTCTTTTCTTATAACAGATTTATGCCAGGTCTTGCTGAGTGCTTTGCTCATACCCTGGCATCTCCACTGGTCTCTCCCACCTGAAGTTACCAGCTTGCCTCCTGAATCCTCACCTTCTCTCCTAATGAGGTGGGCAAAGAGCAAGTCACAAATCCCTTTTTCTAACATCCATTGAGTCCTGCCATTAGCTAATAAGAAAGCAGGGCTGGAAAGCAGTTCTTTAAGTATGCTATTCACATAAGCCTAGTTTTTGCTGAAAGAGCACCAAAAATAAACCCGTCAAAAATCCAGTCTCTCATATTCTCATGGCTTATACCTTCACTCAGCTTCAATAAGCCAGCAACAATATTGCATGCCCAGACTCCGTATCACTGGGATCACTGGGGCTTGAGTAAAGCAGGAATTTAGCCAGCACCTACTTAATTCCAAATTCATTTAATATCTCTATACCCCCTCCACAAATAAGCCTTACAACATTACAAGTTAATCAAGCTGGGCACTAGCGAAATATTTTTTTAAAAACCCTTAAATCTAATAGAAGATTACTGCATTCAACCGTAGAAACAATTTTAAGCCTAAATTTGGCAAGATACATTAGTTTTATATCAAGCTAATTACTTCCAAGTGTCCAGGAAACACAATTCAGTAATTACAGCTATATTAGCTGGATGCAAACGAAGCAAGAGGCAGAGCTTATTTACCATGGAGTGGGTGAGTCACCCTGGCCATCCTGCACAACCCAGCCCTGCTGCACACACAGGCCCAAAGTTGACCCAAATTTGAGAACCAAAGGTGCTCAACACTCCCTGGTTGGCAGCACAAAGGACTCCCAGCCTTATGAGCACTGATGTGTGGGCACATTTGCAAGGCATCAGCCCTCAAGGAGGTCATGCTTTTGAGGAGCTCAGGTGTCTCTTTCTGGCACTAACAGAGAGGTCCCATTTTCCAAATGCTGTTCCCAGCACCTGCTGGTGTGATGTTTCTGGCTGTGCTGTCCTGGCAGTCAGGCCCTGGCTGAAGGGTCAGGGCTCCAAACCCCTCTGCATCCCGAGGGGAAAACCCCCCTCACCGACCACGGCGGTACCTCAGTGCTCCAACACCCCACATGTGGAAAGCACTGGGCTTCAGTTCACACCAGCATTATCCAACCCACTTCAGAGGGCCATGGGGAGCTGAAATGAGGTGGCAAAGCCAGCCCAGAGATGGGGCTGAGCCAGCCACCGCCACCAGCACAGCCCCAGTCCCTAAGAGCTTCCAGACCATTCCCACTCTAGGCCATCTCACAGGATGTGTTCAGGGCACAGTTTTCACAAGGCATTTTCCTCCTGCCTGAGAACAGAGCTCGCCCTAAATTAAATGATGTTAAAGCCTATCATCTCCATACCTCACAGAAAAGATACTCCATCATCACTGTCAAGTGAAAAGCTGGAAGCCAAGCAGGAGGCCAAAGAAGCCCTGCTCCCCATCATGCTGCTCTGAAAGCGCCTGGCTCAGCTGACAGCAGAAATGGATCTGGGAATGCAGGAAGGGAAAATACGTCGTGGGACAGCATTTCCCCTTCAGACTCCTCCACCCCCACATTTTCCACAATAACTAATAACCAAAGCTGTTAATGTTTAAATGATCCACACTCTCCAGTGCAGTCATCAGTGCCTCAAGAGGCTTTCCACTGGGGCTAACACTATTAACTGTGTGGATGCCTGAGGACACAAACTGTTTAATGGATGAAAGGACATTTCTATATATTTCTATACACTTAGGAAGTCCCTTTTAAAGCTGAACTGGCTTAATAATGCATTTAGGGTTCCCAAAGTTTGTGTAAATGTCCATGTCGTACTCCATGGTTAAAGGAGAAAAATGTTTTTCCCAACCCTCAAGTTCTAATAGACATTATCTATTGCTCTTCCCCATTCCAAAAGGGCCAGAGCATCCAACCTACTTTCAGTCTTTCCAGCAAATGGTTATCCAGGGGGAGCAGGCAGGGATCAGCCAAGACCAGGAAAGCTGAGCCACAGGCATGGAGAAGCTTTCTCCAGTTTCAGACAGTACTAGAAACTAAATCACTCCCAAACACGGCTCTGGGATTCTGTTTTTTGTTTATTTGCTTAAGTCCTTGGGAACCTTTTCAGTCACCAACACACTTGTCAGCACTTCAGGCAAAAGAGAATATTTTAACATGGAATTACAATCATGACAATCACCAGTTCTTCCTGCCCCTCCTTCTCCAGCCGCTCCCTGCCCACTCCCCCATCCCAGAATTAACACAGGCAAAGGAAGCTTTTCAGACCAAAGCAATTTCTCAGTTTCTTCTTTTTTTTTTTTTTTTTTTTTTGGTTANTTTTTTTTTAAGCTTAATTTTCAAAGAGCAAGGGGTACAGAAGTTCAGTCTGCCTGTGTGTGTTTCCCTATCTGTCCCCCTTCTAACAACTTTTGAAACCCACTAATTTCAAGTGAATTTGACAGCAGGGCAGAGGTCTGCACAGCACAGAGTTCCCCGAAGTTCAGTGAGGAGGCAGCAGCCGTGCAGGAAGAGGTGCCTGGCTTCTCTCACCTCCCACCATGGGGAAGGCTGGCTGTGAGCTCACACCTCATTACACAGCACAAACCCACAGAGGAAATCAATTACAAGATAAAAGTCCATCGGAAACCAGCCTTCAATCATCCTGCTGCTCATGCAACTACTTGATTCTTAATTCTTCTGACAGCCTGATAACAAGGGCTGCTGTGGCCCTTCCTTGGGCAGCAGAGGAGTAAATACATCAAAGCCACAAAAGCCAGCCTTGTCTCCTGCACCACTGCATTCCCACCCATGGCCTTGCACTGAGTGGGAGCAAGGGCAAAGCATCATTAAAATGGTCCCCAGGTACCAACAAGAACTCATGGACTTGAAGGATTTGTTTGGTAACTGGATGGATTTAGAGCCACATGCTTGATTGTAAACATGAACCAAAAGATGGATGTTTCTCTCACCAGGCAAAGTTCAAAGCATTCAAACCAATACTCTGGAAACACTGAACTTTTCCTGAATGTTTTGGTCTCTCATTCCTTTTCTTTGTTGCTCCAGATGCCAGGGATGTACTTATGATCACTCCTTATGTCTGCACTACCAGTTTGCAGTAAGAGACACAGATGCTGCCACGTGCCCACTGGTGAGGGCCTGCTCTCCCCAACCTCAGCAGCCATGAGCTGAGCTCCCACTTGGACACAACAGACTTCCCCAAACAGCTCACTGCCAGCAGGATCAGCTCCACTTGACGGAAGGTTTTAGAACAAAAAAAAAACTACAAAAAGCAAAATAACCTTAAGTGCCTTACTAACAGCTGGGCTCTTTCTTTTTCCACTTAGGGACTCATTTCTCTGAAACAGAGGCTTCATTCTTCACCATAAGACTTCAAATACATGGAAAATCTGAACCAGACCTATCACACCAGGCTACAGTTTCCAGCAGGATGGTTTAATGGGCTCGTTGAAAGCATTCTTCAAATGTTTCATTCCTACCATTCCTTTCCCTTCATGGTTCTTCTTTATGGACAGATGCATGAGAAATGGGTTAAATTGGGTCCACAAGGATCAGGCAAATATGCCTGAGCATGTCTTATTGTATGTGTTATCAGCAAGGCTGCACACTGATTTCTTTCTGTTTTTTCTAATAGACATGGCACTTGCAGCTCAAACAGACAAACCCAGAGAGCTGCAGATAAGTAGGGACTAACTGAGCTCGTCCCAGGGCTGTCTGGCTGGACTGGCAGTGCAGGCTGTGCAGCTCAACAGCTGATGGATACCTTGGGTCCATCTATACCAGCCATGGAAACAACAGTGGCTGCCACTGGATCTCTCTACAGAGCACGAGTGCATCTCCCTAGACAGTAACTGGGAGGTACAATTTGGCTTCTCTGTTAAAGGAGGCAGACAGGTTCTCTGACCAGGCAGCAAAATATGCCTCCACTCCCATCAACTTGTCCATGTTCCTGTATCACTTGTATGTGTATAATGTATACTTGTGCACATAAAATGTATGTACAGTCTCAATCTTTCAGGCTGAATGCTTGAAATTATCCATTCCCTTCCCAACTTTCAACTAAAGTTTTTGTGGACAAAAAAACAACCCTTCAGGAGCATGATAGGAAACAACCAAGTTTCAAGGAGATGAATGTCTAATTTTGTGAAACTTAGGATGTCAGTAATTTGAATCCCAAGTCTCAGGCATCTCTTCCCAGATTTACAGTTCACAGCCATCCTACCAAAGTGCATAAATGTCATCATCAGAGAGGGTCTCCTGAATAAGCACTACTACAGTGGAAAAGTCTTCTTTATACATACTCCTATAAATAATTCTGATTTGTGCACCACTGTTACTAACTGTGAACTCAATTCTTCTGCTCTTCAGCACAGTGAAGACACTGGAATTGAGTCATCAGTTATATACAGAGAAGCTCAAAGAGCTGCTAAAAGCTGAAATGCTGGGGATTCAACAGTTGGGGTGGTTCTGCTCACCTGAAGGCAAACTGCACATCCTCAGTGCAAAAAGATGAGCTTTGCATTAAAAAGTCATTAAGAAATGACTGCAGCTTTAATAGTGCTCTGCCTTAGTAAATCAGAGTCAGTCTGTCAACCCTTCAGTGTTGTTTTTTGGTGGTTCAGTGTGTATTCAGACCAAAGAACATGCACAAGTGTCTGGGGCACTGGGAGGGGGCTCTGGGAAGGGGCAGCACCAGGCTCAGGACACCAACAGCACAGCACAGGTGGAGAAGCTGAAATACATCACAGTCTCGAGAAATCAGCTCGTGTTACTGGTACTACAAATTGGCTTTAAGAGACATCTCAGCTGGCACATGTATTCCCTGCTGAACAGTGATACCTATTCAAATGATCAAAACCTGTCAGTTCTTAAATTCAGGATAAATCCCAGACCTCAGAAACAGGCAAATGAAAAAAAAAAAAAGTTCAAAAGCAGTAAGACAGCAAATGTTACTCTCAGGACCAATCCCTCTGATATGCCTCAAGCTTGCTAACAGCATTCTAATGCCACAGGCATGTTACTTTCCTTTGCCCTCATATTTTATTTTAGTGAAGCCCTGTCCTAATAACTGATTACCAAATACCAAACAAGCTGTAGTGTTATCTTGCTAGCTGGTGAAATATTTAGGTCCATTTAAGTGCCATGCAAAAATGAGGCTGAATATATGGGCTCTAGCAGGCAGAAATAGGAGTTTTGCATTCAGAGACAGGAATATCCTATTGAGACCCATTCCTCACTCCCCGAAAGCGCACGTGCCCTCTCACCAAATCAATGCAAAGCAGCAGTGCTGCTGCCATAGGATAAAATGCCTCCTTCACATTTAATGTGGAAATTACCATTCCTGCAGCACTCCATTCACAGCCAGCTCCCACCCTGCAGCCAGAGTCACCTGCAGAACTGCCCCTGCACAGAAATGGGTGCTCTGCAGAGGGGAGCAGTGGTGAGGCAGCAAGGAACAGCTCCTCGTGGTTCCCTGGCTGTGGGCAGTGCCTGCCTCACCCCAGGGATGGAGGGGGCAGAGGACACTGCAGCCATGGCACAGGGCTGGCACATGGAGCAGGGCACAGCAACGCTCAGCACCGGGAGCACCCGAACACAAAGGGCCCTTCTGAGGGCACAGAGGGCAGAGGTGGGTTCTGGCAGCCCATGCCCAGGCACAACAACTCCACTGCACTAAGGAAACCCCAACCACCCTGCTGCAGTGGGAGATATGGTACAGAGGTCCCTCAGAGATCCCTGCACACCCACCAGGGAGGGAAAGGCAAGAAATGCAAATACAGGATTCTCAGTGGCAAGAAAAAAAAACAAAAACACCCCAGAAAAGGAGCATTTGCCAATCTGTACATCTCAATGGAAACAATCTGTAACACACCAGACTCCTTACAACCATTGTAACATCCTCCTTTCCAGACCATGCGGTTTAATTTTTCAGGAATACGCAAACAGGTTTTAAAAAATTGCCCAATGGCTTTTTGTGGGTCACTCTTCACTTAAAAAATCAAAATCCTTCTTTTCAGAGCTGTAACATACACAAACTTGCTTCAGCTTTTTCTAAGGGCGTTCAGAGACACAGAAGCTGTTGTCCAGGAGAGACAGCAGTGAGTCCAGCAGCAGCAGCAGTTTTACCTCAGCCCAGGACTCCATATTCCCACCCCACTCCATCCTGTGTGTTCACAGCACCTAAGGACAGATGGGGAGTGGGAACATTCCACTGAGACAATTTTCAAACCACAAAAGCAAACTGAGTTTCTCCCCTACCCACAGGAAAACAACAAAGTAATTGCAAATTTGGCCCTTAATCATTGCTTGCTTCCAGATTGCAAAATGTTCTCTGGGTCTGGCAACGAGGATCTAAAATAGGCTTCAAACACTGATTCTTGCAAGATTTCAGTCCAACTGCTCAGGGACTGGATAAGCACCCAAATGCCTAAATTATGCTCCAAACACGTGTGCCACAGCAGTTGCAATACACCTGCAAGTCTTGATCTTTACACTGCTAGGAAGAGCATCATTTTAATTTCTATCAAGTGTCCAAAATTCCAGTGCCTGAAGCCTCACGTTTGCAGCAGCTGCACAACTGGAATCACCACTGATTCACAGGCTACTGTTCTTTCAGCAAAGTCCTCTCCAGCCTTTTGTGTGAGACAGACAGTTAAGTTTGACTTTATTTGCATCACGCTTGCCAAGACCTGTGAATTGGGAATTAATAGCTCCCACTGCTCCCACGTTGCAGCCAATTTTACTGCATTCTCTCCAGCAAATTTCAATGCACAGAGGTCAGATGCAATTTTAATGAGCACCTCTACTCTTCTATTTATTTTAATACCTTTATTGCCCCATCAAATTTATAATAATTAAGCATATTATAATTACAGAGAATTAAACAGTCTCCTTAAATGTATCCCCCATTATTTTATAATCAATTAAAATTAATAAAATTGATTGTAAAATCTCATGTCTGGTGTACAGTAATGTGTTCTCATCATTACACAAAGCTCTACTTCAGTAATGGCCAACTACAAAGATTTCTGTACTATGAGAAGGTCTATAATAATCCATTTTCTTTACTGATCTTCTGATACCTCGACCCCTTCCTCAGAGTGCCATTAATGCCTTGGATTGCCAGGCTTGTTCCAGAGCCAGCAGCAGGCCTGGCTGAGAGGGCTGTCAAGTGCTGACATGGCACCAGGTACAAGTAAATCCAACCTCACCCCATCTGAGAGCAGCCCCCAGCTGTGGACAAGCCCTGGGCAGAACATGGGGAGAGATGGGATCCTGGGAGTGCTTCCCCTTCCAGTCTGGATTCCCCAGTGCCTAGCAGAGAGAAGCACCTCCTAGAAAAGCAGTGCTTTCCCAACTAATCAGACTCAGGATGTCCTGCATCCTCATTTCCCATCACCTCCAGACTTTGTGCTTTCCCAGCTGCTCAGCCACCTCCACTCCCAGCTCTGCTGCCTTACAGCTGGGGATTTCCTTGGCAATTACATCTCCTCAGTTGCTGAAAGCATCAGAAAATGACCCCAAAAGACCTCGTTTCTCCGTAAGAGCAAAGAGGAGCCAGTGGAATCACAAGGTAATACAATTTTCAGTGCAAGTACATTACCTCATGCAACTTCGTGCCACAGAGTCCTCCCAGGGCAAACAGTTTGACAACCACTCAGTGTCTGCACTGCTCAGCTCAGTACTCCCCAGCAGCAGAGAAAGAAGCTGGAACAAATGTCACCCACTGGGTTACTCTTGCCTTTTCCTATTTTGGGCTATTTTGGGAGAGAAGGGTCTAGAAGATGAACTGCCAAGAAAAATGATGCTGTGATCTCTGGGAAACCAGAGTTACAAGGTGAGGACTCATGTGTCTGACTCTGCCCAAGCAGAATGTGCCTGCAAAGGGGAATCTGCACTATCTGACTGCAGAGCCGATACATCAAGGTCTTTGACAAAATGAAAAGCCATTCTATAAAACATCACCCCAAGCCCCAGGATTTCTGTAAAGCTTCAAGATGGAGCTAACAAGAACTCTCTTCTCATTGGACTTCCCTGGGAGGAACTTTGCTTTTTAATTATACAAACCAAAGCTGATTTGCTTAACTTTGTGACCAAGCGAACACAGAACTGGGCAGCACTCATTGCATTGTGCCCCTGACACCGTGGATGTGCAGTTTGGCTTCTCTATGCATCAGCTTCCTTTGCTATCCTTATGTTTGAAGAGTGGTGGATGTACTTTGGCCAGGGAATTCCACTGGGCAAGCAGAGAAGAACCCTTTTGGTCCATGTTTCTGCAGCACCTGACACAGCGGCTCCCAGACCTTGACACAACCTGGCAGTTCTGGGCTAATTTCTGCAATGCAAAGCACAGTGTGGTCAGGGGCTCCCTGAAACCACCTGACTTTCCTAAACATCTGAGGGACTGGAGCAAAAGGCTTGATATGTCTGGTGGCACTTCCTAATGTGTATCACCAGCTAATGGCAGCCACTTTAATGATGACACTGTGCAGATTGCAGGCCCTTTTAGCACTTGTCAGCTGCCTTGCTCTGAGCATCAGTGCTGCTTCCCTCCTCCTGACACGGCTCTCCAGTGAAGTGTTCGCATCTCTGTCAGCTCTGGGGCGTGATTTGAGCTGCTCCCATCGCAGTCAAGGAGTGTGAACTTCCCTGTGCCACGGGGCCCTGCCACAAGTGCCTCAGCGGGGGAGGTGGCACTTGGCACTGTCGGCTCCAGCCGCCGGCTCAGCCGCGCTCCCCCCGACACTGCACGGCAAGTCAGTGCTCTGGCTGAGTCCCTGCTCCCCGCAGGAGAGGAAAAAACCCGGAGTTACATCACAGGCATCTCACAGGGAACGCGATCTGCTTACTCAGAGCAAGCTTTTTATTTTTAGACTCGCCGGGGGAGGCGGTGGCTGTATAAATAAAGGCTGCTCTGAGCCTGGGTAAGCACAGCGCCTGCACGGGGACTGAACACTTCCCACCGCAGGATGCACTGGAGTCCACGGCAAAGGCTCCGGGGGCAGCACGGAGGCGTGGGAATGTCACTGCAAATGCTCCGGCTCCGGAGCCGGACACGACCATCAGCAAAGCGCGTGGCTATGGAGAGTCTCCTCCTGCACCCGGGGTCACTGTCAGCACCCAGGGTCACTGTCAGCACCCAGGGTCACTGTCAGCACCCGGGGTCAC
>WEIV01002284.1:675678-782171 GCA_013390005.1 Calyptomena viridis
CCGGGGTCACAGTGGCAGCACCCGGGGTCACAGTGCCAGCACCCGTGGTCACTGCCAGCACCCGGGGTCACTGCCAGCACCCAGGGTCACTGTCAGCACCCGGGGTCACAGTGTCAGCACCGAGGGTCACTGTGCTTTCAAGGAAAGCAATCAAACCACCACAGCCCTACACAAGAGGATCCCAGAGGAGCCTTCCTGACCCAGGTGTTTGCTTTTGGAAAGCACACATTCCTGAAGCCTTTATCAGCCCGGAGCAATGCAGCACCTGGTCATGCACTCCTCTCCAAGAGCAGTTCCCAGACAACCATTTTGGAGAAAGACTGAACAGTGCTGGCGGACTCCAAGCTGCTGGGAGGGAGGCAGGGTTTGTATCTCGAGGGGCCAAAAATTGGTAACTTTGATACCACAAGAAAATCTCCAGGGTCATTTCTGTCTGCTTGTTGATACATCTCCTCGCTTCCCTTCTGCAGCAGAAGGTTGGTCTAGCTGTTCTTCAGCATTTCTCTCAGTCGTGGAGTAATAACCAGCTTAGGAAAAAGCAAGCTGGATTCTAACTAAACACTCCCTATTTCATCTACCTTCCAAAAGAACAAATACATAAAGTAGCTGCAAACATCATCCCCGACTGCAGTTACATGCAATATGCCTTGCAGTTAATCCTAAGCACACCAACACCAATATTTCCCATTTATGGGCTCAGATTTTTTTGTCTCCCTGATCTATTCCTCACCCTCCCTGCAACAGCTCCATCCTTCCAAGCAGCTCTCCCAGCTGAATAGGCCCTGAAACAGCACGGCTCTGCTTTCCATCTGAACGGGCACAGTTCATTGTTTAAAGCATTACAGTTCTTCTGAGCCTAATAATATTTGAAAGCAATAAATAAATTCATTGTTCTCAAAATGAGTAGGCTTAGGAGAATTTAGGATGCTGTGGGGGATCCCCATCAGGCAGGGACAAGGCAGCATTTTGCACGTCCTGCTGTGCTGGTGCTCTCAGCCCTCCTGGCACAGAGATCCCACACTCTGCAGATTTCTGCCACGGCTCTTGCAGAGGTACTTTCCAATGTGACAGCTTTTTTTTAGTGGATTTTTAAATCACTGGCTAATCCTACTAGCTGTGTTTAGTTAATCTGGAAACAAGAAAAGACTGCATGTCCAGCAGTCTCCTTGGGACAGGCAATTCATACAGCCAGAGACATTTCTCTTTCACAGCCTGTGCAATTCTTCACTCTGCATTAATGGGTGTTAGGAGCCCTCATACATGTACTTGACGTGTACCCTTAACACATGCTTCAAATCTAAGGACAGGAAGGCTCCAGTTGGGAACTCTTTCAAGAGAATCATTAAGTACATGCATAAATCATGTTGAGAGTCGAGCCTACATTTTGAACTCTAGTCACTGATGGTTCAAATCCAAATTTACAGCACTTCCAAGCTTCCTTAAAAGGAAAAAAAAAAATCTGCAATAAAATTAATGATCACTTGAGTTTACATTTCTGTTGGTGCATTTCAGCAAGTAAGATTACATCCACATATTCAGAAGTCACAGACACATTACTCACAACACTATCAGCTCAGGACTGCCTCCCACGCTCTGCTTTTGTGCTCAGGTCTGCACTCAGGTTTGTAAAATGCCCCTTACTTACACAAACAGCAGCTGCAAAGGACACATGGATAAGCAGAGCCAGAGCCAGACAAGTCACCATCAGAGATGTCACCATTGTCTTGAGATGTCCATCCAGCAACTCTGAGATTGCTTGTGCATGTTCCATGGTGGAGCAAGGGAAGGTGGCTGTTCCTATGCTACAAGGCCAGAAAACCAGAGCTACTCTGAAATAAAGCCACATCCCAAAAGCATCTAAATAGCCACACAACTTTTCCTGCTCTACTATTTCCTGGCACCATAAAAGAAGGAAGAGTTCAAACAACCACCATTCATCTGGGAATACACTCTGTGATTTCTCACTACATATTTTTTTATCCCACAAGCATTTATTCAGCACGAGGATGAGGTTCTGCTGCACAGATTGCCAACAGATCTGTGTGCTAGAGAAACTGGTGTCCCCTTTTCTTGTCTCGTCCTCCTTTTAAACCATCATCCCTATCTTCTGTAATGGAGGAGAGGTGAGGCCTGGGAACCTGCCAGTACTTGTCCCCCAGCACGTCTCTGCCTCTACCAAACTGTGGGGGTGCTGACAGTACTTTGCTAACAAGTCTGCTCTCCTGAGTGACATTCCAGACTGCTGACAAGCTCCTTGACCTTAACTTGAGAGCTCCAAGGCACACTCAATGGCCAAAGCTCGATAGTATCTGAACTAGGTGTCTCCCTGAGCAAAGGAGAAGAAGAAGGCAGGATTAATGACTCGCCTGCATGAATTATTGAGAACCCTTTGCCATTCCAGAAGGAAAGACATTGGGCAGTTGAGACCCAGAAAGAATATAAATATTCCCTTATTTATTCACAGAGTATTTGTTCATTCCTCCAACACTAAAGTACATGAAAAAGAGCAAAGCATTCTATACCTGACATAAATAATTTCTATTTCTAAAGCACCTCTTTCCCTGCAAATACAAGTTAAATCTATTATCATAAACTTTGTTAGAAAGAGGTCCTGACCTCTCAGGATGGGATACAGACCCTATTAAATATAGTTGAAAATAAATCCCGGTTTGGTAGAAACTAATTTTCACTTCTTACCAACCAGCATCAGAACTGAATTTATGCCTCAGTTAGTTCAAACATTGGACAGAGAATGAGGCAAGGCTGTAGAACAAAGATAAAATCCTGGCTTGGCTGGAGCTAATGGCAACACGCCCATCAAGTCCCAGGGAGCTCCACAGCTCTTCAAACCACACGGAAAGCTGAGGAGCTCCTGCCCAGGGATGCTGCAAGGTGTGCCAGGAGCACCCTGGTGTTCATCCCTCATTCACCACACAGCATTCAGGACACATGAGGAGAAGGAAAAGCTTTGAGAGAAGACAAGGACTGTTTTCTTGGTCGTGCATTACACTGCCATTTGGGAAAGTCATGTGTTCTGCCTGTCTCAAACTCCCTGTGCAAACTTGGGACACTCACGTTTCCCAGGGTTTGTACTTATAAAATGCTCAGGGAGAGCAGCTGGTGGGTCATCAAAGAACAACAACCAGCAGGTCTCTAACCATCAGGATAGAGACTAGACTTTCCTGGTGGAATTCAGCTCACCTGAGTTTATCCAGCTCCCATTGCCAAGGGATAGAGGCACCTTTGGACAGGGCTCATCATCATCAGGTGGGAGTCACCTTCCACAAGGCCTCAGCCACTCAGAGACATCAGCCTTTCAACAGCTAAAGTTAGGTAAGATAAATCCCACCTTCAATAACAAGAAACAAAAGAACAACTTTCTGATCCCCAACCTACAAAACGTGTTCAAAGCCACACAAGCTGCTCATTCAGCTGCTGGCTCAGGTTGCAGCTCTGAGTTCCTTGGAGCAAGTCACAAACTTGGCACGGAAAAAACAGGATGAGGCCACATAATAAAACTAAGCTTGTGTCCTGTGGGCATGAAGTTCCAGCTGAAGAGGAAACCTCAGCTTCCCCTCCTTGCTCTGGAGGGCCTGGCTTTCACCTCAATAGTCTTGAAAATGGAAAAGGTGTCAAGAGAATTATTTTTAAAATTGCACTTTTTGCATGGGAAGGTTTTTAGTAGCATGACCTCCATTATTAATCAGAACAGAATGCAAAACATCTTCAAGCAACTCTTCTAAATAGCAATGTTTATCTGTTCACAGAAGCAATTAGGGAGGCTCTGGGTTGTAAAAGCACTGAATACTATTTCCAGTTAAATGCAAGGACATTCATTACAACTGTCATTATCTCAGGAGGACTGTAGGTAATAGCACTGAACTTACAGACCTGCTCTGTGCATATTACCAAAGTCACCTCTCAGCCCTGCGTGTGCTGGGCAGCAGCAAGTCCTTGGCCCCCCTCCAGCCTCTCCCCAAAATGAACACCCAGGTGTCTCTGTCCCATCAGAAGAACATTCACTGAACTTCTCTGTTTATTGTTTTATCTTCCACCTAATTACAGCTGAAATAACATAATAAGATTTGTTCTCCCTGTTCGAGTCTGATATATTTAATAGATTTTTCAATATTGGTTTATCCAGCTATGTCAAAATGACAGCCCCACTTAATGTTAATCAGAGGTTGCGTGTGAGCATCAGCACCGAGCTCTGCACAGCTCAGTGGAATTACCAGAGTTGGGAGACACCGTCAATATGTTTTGATCTCTGTGTCAAATGAATTTGGTTCCTTGTTAATTTTTCCCTTTATGTTTCACTGCTGTTTAATTGTTTTGTCATCTGTGTGTACAGTGCTCTATCTAATTGCAATATTGGATGTTCAGGCAAATCAGAGGGCACAGTGTGACATTCCCTGGCACTGGAGATCAGGTATTTGCTGTACCTACACACAGTGTGTACACGCCTGGAAAGCCCAGCTGCAGCTTCCAAGGAGCTGCTGGCAATCCCTCTGAGGGCCCCCAGCATCACTCAGCTACCAAAAGACAGGATTAAACACCCCACAGGGCTTTGGGATTAAACGGTGAGAACGACCTGAACTCAGACCACCAGTGAGCCAATGTGCACCCAAGGCAGGGGTGGGGGAGACACCTGGAGTTCTGGTACAGAGCTCCCCAGCCCCACCATTCCCTGCCCAAAGTACCCCATCACACACGAGGGGCTGGAAGGAATGTCTCCCCCCTCCCCAGCACTGCACAAGTGCCTGCAGACCAGGAGTGCAGACCTGCAGACCAGGAGTGCAGACCTGCAGACCAGGAGTGAAGAGAAGCAGCTGTACCCCCAACAGCAGTTCTCTAAGTATGGTCTTAAAAAGAAGGGATGACCAGCATGGAAAATCCTCTGACCCACTCCTTAAATGCTAATTTAAAGGCTTAGTCTAGCTGCACCAAACCAATTCCCAATCTCTGGGGACTTTAATTAGAGCACAATCATTTCCCTAATGAGCCCACATGCAGTGTTTAGATCCCAAGAGCAGTGTGATGGGGTGACAATTATTTTTCCATCTCCAAGTTAAAACTCTCCAGCAAGGCTGACTTTGCTTTAAATGAGTGACTTCGTCTACTGACACAGAATCATGGAAAATACCTCTAAGACCATCAAGTGCAACTGTTCCTCCAGCACTGCCAAGCCCACCAACAACCCATGTCCCCAAGTGCCACATTTACATGTCTTGTACATGATATTCATTAAGGTCACCAGGAGAAAACTAAATCAGGCCTGCATTTAGATCCTTATTTAATCAAAATTCAACATGTGGAAACAGATTCAGAGCTGTTAGCACACGGATCCAGGCACCCAGAATTCAGCAGTTGGTATCTGGATACAAACATAATGAGCATTTTCAACCCAATACTCCAAATCAGGCCCATCACACTATATATTGTAATTCAACTTAAACAAACCAGCAATGAGAACCTGAAAACAAAGCAGTTGAAAGACAGTCCTGTTTCATATGTGTCACTGTCAGAATCTTTGAGAAGTGTCAGACAAGCCAACACATGGTCTATCCATCACGAGGCTCTCTTTGGATTGACTGACAGATCTTATGAAGCACTTGCAGTTAACTTGGGCTTAAAATGTCATCAGTGGATTCTTAAAACAAACCTGCTATGGTCTGCTTTACTTAGCCTAATAGTTTTAGAGAACAAATACATACTTGCCTCTGATCTCCAAATGAAATCATAATTTGGACATAATATTGAATACTGGATGTAATACTGAAAGACCAAAGCAGACAGGCAGAGCAAAATTATCAGAAATACATCAATAATTGTATTTATTCCTCTAGGGCTGAGCTGTAGGATGCTTCCTGGGACACAAGAGCCAGGAAATTACTCAGATGGATTTGGGGGTTGCATGTTTTCTTCCCTAATTCCAATAATCAGCACATCCATTGCCTGACATCTGGTTTTCAAATGTTCACTGAACGCACAAATTAAGTTTTCGCACGTTGCAACCCAAACAGCCCTTTCTCTAACAACCCACTCCAGCAAAAATCTGAGCTGAAGGATCATGTTCAGAAAGCTAACGAGGAGCTGCTGGCCTGTCCTGCAGCCCAGACTTTCAAACAACTTGGTCTCAGAGTAAATTCAGATATTAAGAATTCAGAGAATGCCATGAGACTATTTCTGGGAATAACACCAACAACATGAATAAACAGGACCAGATCTCAGATGAGGAAAACTAAATTACATTTTAATTGAGCAGCCTTTGTCATGATCTTCCAAAATCGTGGTGGGAGGAGGGGAGCTCAACTTGAATCGTCTTTAAAAAGCCTCAATTCTTGGAAAATTTTGAGCAATGACTCTGTGAGATTTGAGTCAACCACCAGTGCTCAAACTGGACAGCTCAAAACAAAGAGACACTTCTAAACCCACCAGCCCTGAGGCTTTACTCCAACAGCTTTATTCTTACACTCTGCTCAGTCAAAGCCAAATCCTGAACCGTTATCAGCAACTCTCACAAGGTTTTGCTGTTTTACTAAATCACCCTTTAGACTCTTCCTCTACCTCACCAAGCAGTTCCTCAGAGCCACACTGGGGGCTCAGCTCTGTGCTACACACCTCAGCAATACCAGCACCACCGTGCCTGGATGCCAAACAACAAAAGAAACCCCCGGGTTCCCCCTGCTACTGGTGCAGAGAACTTTGAAGAAACAGGAGATGCTGTGACTGTGTCATGGTTATCAATCCTTGCCAGATGCTGATAAGGTGGTTTGGGCTCTGCAGGGCCCTGTGTGCCCTGCCAGGGCACAGCCAGCCCAGCTTAACCCTTCCCCAGCCCAGCTTAACCCTTCCCCAGCCCAGCTTAACCCTTCCCCAGCCCAGCTTAACCCTTCCCCAGCCCACTGACAACCACCACGGCTGCCTCAGACAAACACGTATTTTTCTCTCCCAGGTGAACATTTCTCTTCTCCCCCTTAACTAAACAGGAGGCAGCTGCTCTAATAGGAACCAGCTTTGCTGACTGCTGGAGTGGAATCTGCTGGGTGGCACATTGCACACAGGGACTGAATCAATCAATCATAGATCACAGGATGGGTTGGCTTGGAAGGGACCTTAAAACCCATCTCATCCCACCCCTGCCATGGGCAGGGACACCTCCCACTATCCCAGGTTGCTCCAAGCCCTGTCCAACCTGGCCTTGGACACTTCCAGGGATGGGGCAGCCACAGCTTCTCTGGGCACCCTGTGCCAGGGCCTCCCCACCCTCACAGGGAAAAATTTCTTCCCAGTATCCCACCCAAGCCTGCCCTCTGGCAGTGGGAAGCCATTCCCCCTTGTCCTATCACTCCAGGTCCTTGTAAATAGTCTCTCCCCATCTTTCTTGCAGGCTCCCTTCATATACTGAAAGACACAATCAGGTCACCCCAAAGCTTCTCTTCTCCAGGCTGAACAATCCCAATTCTCTCAGCCTTTCCTCACAGCAGAGGAACTCAGGAATAAAACTGCTACCTACATGTCAGTCTGTGAAGCAAAGTACACACCAAATATTTCTAAAACTTTTCCCAGATCCAGATATAACCCAGTTTATAGCAAACTTGTGCTAGATCATCAAACCTGTGCTAAATCGTAACCCCTCTCCTGTTCCCTTCTCTCCACAGGAATTCCTGCGGCTGAAAACTGCCACCCTCACCCGACCTGTGACAGCCACCCAGAGCCACTGCCAGGCCACCACTGTGCCCCAGGGCCCTTCACCAACTCAGCCCATAAATCACCCCCTCCCACTCCCCAGCACGGCAGGAGAGCCCTGCCTGTCTCCCAGGGAGTGCCCAGTGTGGCCGTGGCAGGTTTTGTGGCCGTGGCAGGTCTCGTGGCCAAGGCCACCCATAAGCTCCTGCTGCCAGAGGACAGGACACAGGGGCTGCTCTCAAGTCCAACCAAGTCAACAGGATTCTTTTGCTTTGCATTACTGGGTTTGGGGTGAGCTGTTACACAAACAGGTCAAGAACAATCCCAGTAGTTACAGCTGCAGCCAAACGTGGTCCTGCACTGTCAGAGGTAAAAAGGCCTTTTCCAGAGAGCACAGCAACTCTTCCTCTCCTGGGAGGCCACGGGGCACATGTGCACCCACAATATCCCAGTAGTTACTATTTTATTGTGCTCCAGAAGGCCAGAAAGATTATAACAAGTTGCCTGAGGTGACCAGTGGGTGACCAGCAGTATCTGGCAAGTTCAGCTGTGCCCCTTCCTTCATTTGCCCCAGGAGCTCAAACACTGGGGTTCCCATCCCAGGAGCAAGCCCAGGATTAAACATAAAAATAAGCTTCTGAATCTAAAGGCAGCAAGAGCTCCTCTCTTGTTACTTGGCCTTGTTTTACTTGTTGCCCTTTATAGTATTTCTCAGAAGATTTAAAACAAAAAAGGTTCACTGAATTTCCTTTCTCCACTGGCTCTTTTGCATTTAATTTAAGGGTTTACCTATTTGTATTTCAAATAGAATTTGAAATGAACACAACTGTATTTAATTCCTTGTTATTACACTGGCAACACCAAGGGGCATCACTGCAGCTGTTAGAGTTGCTACCAAGTCAGAGAGCACAGGCTCCTGTTGCTCCTGGAGCTCAGGGCAGCCATCCAAGGCTCCTGCTCAGCACAAGATGTGGAGATGTGGATGCTGGAAGGAGGGGAGGGACATTTGACACAAAATTCCAATTTGTCCAAAGCACCATTTTAATGTTTTCAGTTGCCCAAACCTGTGTCCTAAACTCAGCCCCATTTCCTTGGTTTCCTCCCCATGACAGACCCCACACGTTCATGTACCATGTGCTGTCTGTGTAATGTGCTGCCTTTCCTCCACATCCAGTGAGCTAAACTGTCCCACTTCCTCCTGTGGGGCTGTGCCACACACATCCTGCTCTTCCCAATGAGCATCACAACTCTGCTTTTTCAAAAAAAAGTGTTCCCTTTGGAACAAATCCAATGTTTAAGCAAATGAAAGAGCCACCATCCAGTCATCACTTAGGACAAAATACTGCCAGGCCCCAAGAGCAGCACAGCCTGGCTCAGAGACAATTCTTGCAGCTTAACTGATTATTTTTATTTGTTCTCTTACCGTTCTCCCCACCATATCCAAAATGCAACAGGCAATGGCCAGCTGCCCATGCCAATGCCACTGGCAAACATTCATCAGAGCTCTAATTACTGCCAGTGGTGGAAAAGGGCTGTCAAATCTAATCCTGGCAAACACTGGGGTATGTAAACCTGAGCTTTATCACGCTCCTGAATGCCCTGGATGGGCATTTCTTCTGTCTTTATACGAGGGGTTATGGCATCTACTGGCAGCCAGGATCTCTTCCTGCTTGGTCATTACCAGGTTTTCCCTCCATAATTACACCCACCACTGCATCACTAAGGGCCACAGCAGGGGCAGGACAGGGTACCCGCTCTCCTCTCCAAAGGAGTTTGGAAGAGCAAAGGAAGATCTGCTTAGAGATAAAACCCAGGCCCAAGAGTCACCTCAGCAACAAAGAGTTTGCCTGGGTATTTTAATTTTCACAATGTTTGGTTTTTTATAAGGTGGTTGGTCTTGTGAGATGGTGGCTGCATCATGTTCACCTGGCAGAAGAGTTGCAATCATTTCAGATATGAGAACAGACACATACAGGTGCCTTCCTTCATTTACAAACATAAATAAAACACACCAGAAACTGAAAAGCAAAATATATGTAGAAAACCTCTTTACTGCAGAGTTTATTTTTAAATCTAAGAGTCCTTTTGCTTTCTTAGTACTCAAATGTAGAACCACATCTGAGAGCTAAAGGGTTAGAGGAAGCACTAAAAAAATCAGCCAAAAAACCCCAATCCATAAAAAGATGGATGCTTGTGTGCTCAGATGCTGAGTCAGTAACAAAACCTCACTGCTGACCCCGGTTCCCCACCCCACCTTCCCCCAAGGCCAGCAGACACAGCACACACAGGCAGTGGTTACTCACAGAGGGGTTACATCCCTCCCCTCCACTCAGGGGAAGACATAATATGCAGAGGGACAACATCCCATTCGGAAGCTGTTTGTGTTCCTGGGCAGTGCAAACAGCCCTTCTCACCCTGCATTCTCACCGACTCCAGTAAACTTTGCAAACCACCCCCAGGAATTCAATCTGCTTTGATGATCAGCACCCACTTGCTGTGATTAGGGGAAATACCAGATCCTTTCGAACATTTTTGCAGATCACAATCTGTGAACTGAGAAACGCAGACGAAAAGAAAATTTGTGGTGTGGTTTGAAAATAAACCCAGACCTACCAAGTCCCTTCACCAGAAACCTTTCTCTCTCCCTCCAGCTTGACTAAAGGCTCTTCACACCTTGAAAGACTGAGACAGAAGTGAGAAAAATGGGCTCTTTACCCAAAGAAATCTGTTAGACGACACTGTGTGATCTGTAAGCAGGGAGGGCTTTTGTCTTCAAGGCAGCTTGGTGCCTTCTGGCCCCAATGTCCTTTGTGAGTGTCAGAGTGGCTGCAAACCCGACCTGTTCCCACAGGCAGGACAGGAGCCATGGGTGGGGAACTGCTGTAACACACCCACCCCAAAGCCCAGCCCGGTGTGTCTGCAGTGCCAGGGGTGAGCCCAGTCCCTGCCTCCAGCCCTTAGAGCTCCACGTGTACCGAGACCCCCCTGGCAGGAGGGGGGAGCGTCCAGGGACACCGAGGTACAGCACAGAGGCTGGGCCACTGCTCCTCTTTCCTGGGCCATTACATGGTGATGAGAGCATGAAGGGCAAACCCTGGGGGGACAAACAAGGAGCCACGAGGATGCTCTCATTTCCCTGCCAAACTTGGGGAAGCTGCTGTCACAGGGGAACACGGAGGGCTCTGGCTGGGAGTCTGTCCCCACAACCCCGGTCCAGATCCTCTCCTTCTCCAGCCCTACAAACCTACCATCTACCTTGCCATCTACAAAGGCAAAATAATGCTTAAAGGAGCTGTGTCCTCCATCTGTGTTGATCTAATCCTACAGCCAGGCCATGGAGTCAAGCACAGCCTGAGCCAGCAGTGCCTGCAGACCCTGTGCAGGAGCCACGGCACACGTGTGGCTGTGTCTGAGCTGGACCTGCAGCAAAGCCTGCAACTCACTTCTACATCCTCTGTAAAAGAAAATACAGGAAGAAGAGCAACACACCCCCTTAACCTCCCACCTCACCCCCCGTGTGCCACCTGATCACCCACACCCTCACTGGCCATCATGAGCTGCTGAGGAACACCAGGAGTGTCCAACAAAATAAATGTAACTTCAGAGGCAGCACTAACACACAGACGTGATGGAGTTTAACCCACAACCCATGACATACACCTGCAGGACCACATTTGGTCCCAGGGGAGAACAAACAAGTCCGTGATGTCAAGTGAAAGAAGAGAGGAAGGGAAAGAGGCTCAAGTGATTATGCAAATCAAACTGAAATTGAAATTTCAGTCTAACCTGCTGGGAAGAAACCCACAAACCAGGGCAATTAGAAGAAGCAATTATTACTGGATATAAATAAGAGAGATAATTTCATTTCTTGTTGAAGCTATAAGGGCTTTGGGACCTCAGTGATGGGGCCAGATAAGTTTCCAGTAATTCAGGGGGTGGCTACTGCTCCTCTTCTACAGTAATAGCACGTATCTTATTCCCACAGGTAAAGATAAACCAGCCCATCTGCTTTCACCATGGGGCACAGTTTTACCTTCGTGGCCCTGAGGACCCCAGCTGAGATGCTGAGCATATGCTGCTGCTGCCACATCAAATCACTGGGAGAAAAACACCAATACAAGCCCCATTTTTGGCACCAGCTAATATTTGGGGAAAGGGACTGGATGGGGAATTTAAGATGACTGAAGGTTTCATGCAGTCCCTTGTGAAAAATTATGACCTATTTCCTTCCTTTGATTGTATATCCTTCCTGAACTGACTTTTGCATCATTCAATATTAAAAATGCATTGCCCTATAAACAGGCAGGGTAAAGAAACATTCCTTGCACTTTAAATCACTCTGCTCAAGATTACATTCAAGCCTCATTACTCTAAAGAGACCTGGGATCTTCTTCCAAACGATTGAATTGGGGCAGACATTTTTCTGACAAGATCCTAAAAGTATTCAAGTCCATCCAGGCAGCAACGTCTGGCTTTTGTTTGAAAGAAGAGGTTTCTTGTTCTCAGCAATGCTAGAAAAGCAGTGTCATGTCATGTTTACTACTTCCCCTCTATTGACTTCTGCAGCTGGTGAATTTTTTATGATAGAAATTACAAATATTTAGCCTGCTGATGGCAGGATGAGCCAAGTATTCCCAAGGCTCATGCACACCAGCGTCCTTTGTTCCCTGGTTCAGCTGCCCGTGTTAGATCTGCTTACACCCTTGTATGTGCTGGCACACTGAGCACAAGGCTGCACTGAGCTGTCCAGCCCAGGGAGCTGCACCACAGCAGTGGCTGTTCTTCCCCTTGCCATGTTCATGGCAGGCTCGGAGTGAGCACCGTGCCAGGCTGCACACACTGCCAGGGCAGGGAGAGGTTCTGCCAGAAACCAGGCCACAGATGACAACAAACTGCACTGTGAGAGGGGATTGTCCTGCTCTGCTCTGCCCTGGGGCCTCACCTGCAATATTGGGGCACTTTGGGCACCACAGTGTGGGAAAGGTCTTGAGCCATTGGAGAGTGTCCAAAGGAGGGACTGGAGGTGGGGAAGGGCCTGGAGGGGAAGGGGTGAGGAGCAGCTGAGGGCACTGGGGGTGTTGAGGGGGAGAAGAGGAGCCTGAGGGGAGACCTCATTGCAGGGACAAGTCCCTGGGCAGGGGCAGAGGAGGGGCAGGGACTGAGCTCTGCTCTGGGGGACCAGGGCCAGGAGCCAGGGAATGGCTGGAGTTGTGTCAGGGCAGGGGGAGGTTGGAGCTCAGCCCCAGGTTGTGCTTTGCCCACAGGGTGGGTGGGCACTGCCCAGGCTCCCCAGGGCAGTGGGCACAGCCCCAAGGCTGCCAGAGCTCCAGGAGGGCTGGGATGATCCTCTGGGCACAGGGGGGACTCTTGGGGATGGGGCTGTGCAAGGCTCAGGGTTGGACTCCAGGATCCTTGGGGGCCCTTCCAGCTCAGCACATCCTGGGATTTTGTGAGTGTGGACAGACCCCAGTGTGGGAATCCCTGGGCAACTTCTGGCCTGGCTGGGGATCAACACCAAGCTAAACATGGTCTGGTGGTAAAGCCTGTAACTCCTCATGTGGAAGATGGCTCAAAGTGTGTAATAGTGTCAGGTGTAAGGTGAGAATAGTGGCTATGGGTCACATTTCTCACTAGACTCCTCCAGTGCATAACCCCACTGCAAGTGTTAGGTTTCAGTTTAAGCAAACATTGTAAAACACAAGTTCTTAGAATGTTGTGCAGAATGTTTTCTTTTTGCCCCAAATACTCCCTGCATATGCACTACACCATACGAGATGAGCAACTCTATTACTTTTAATTCCTCCACGACAGCTGTTGTTTATTACTAATTGAAACATTTTTTGTCTAGATGAAAATATCTGTGATTTGCATTGCAGGGAGAACATCCCCCACACTGGCACAAAGGCCACGTCAGTGTTACACTCTGGAAACATGAGGACAACAAGAATTAACAGATCTGAAGCAGCTCTGGCAGCAGGAGTAACAGAGGCTGTGGAGATGGAGCTCAGAGCCCAAGGAGGGCACCCGGGCAACCACCCAGCCTTGTGCCACTGGGTCTTCATTAGCACCAGCTCCAATTCCACTGGATCGATGGCAGATGGATATTCCAGCCTTCACTGCAGCCCTGGGGCTGGAACACGTGCTGGAGGAGGAGACTGAGGGGACCTCCTAACACAGCCCCTAACACAGGGTGTGGACCACATGGAGCAAGGACAAGCATGGAGCTGCAGCACGAGACACTGAGACACCAGAGAAAGAACTTGCCCCACAGCAGTGACCCAGCACTGGCACCCTTGGGTGTGTCCAAAACTCAGCAGGGTGTGACCCTGAGCAAGCTCTTCTAAAATTGAGGGTGGCCTTCTTTGAGGAGCGGGTTGGGCCAAAGGACCTCCCAATTTCCAGCTGGATCAAAGACCCTTCTAACCCTCCGTGCTCAATGACTCAAATAATGCTTCAACTTCAGACATATCAAAAATATCAAATTTTAGTATTTGGTAATGAAACACTTTCACGTAGGAAAGCCAGGGGTGCAGGCAGTACTAAATAGCAGCTGCCCTAATGATTCAACAAATAATGATGTGTACCTGAACACACACATTTTAGAAATGTAAATAAATGCATTAGCTCTGTATCAAATCACACCATATTATGCAGGCTCAATGATATGATCACTCAAAATACTATGAAATGGAAAAAAACTATGTGAGAAAGGCACACACATAAAATTACCCTTCAAAATTCCTCAGTTAAATTCCAACATTTTCTAGATCTACATATTTTTATTTCCAAAATGTTTCTCCACTGAAATTATATTGGAATTGACAATTTTTTCTAAACATTTAATTTATACCAAATATTTCATTTTGATTTTAATCAAAAAGGGGTTTCACAAAACATTTTTCCAGCTCTGCATGTGCCACCTTCCCTGCTCCTGTGGGAAAAAGGGAAATGCTCTGGGCTTTGCTGACACCCAGTTTGTCACTGCAAGAGGGATGTGTTTGTCCCATATTCATGGGACAACTCCAGGTTGAGCACTGGCTGCCCCAGCAGTTGGAGACTTTTAGGGACCCTGTTGCAGGTACCAGCTGTGATGCTCCCACTTCTGTCTCCATGGCAGGTACCAGAGCAAGGCCAGGGCCAGCCCAGCTCCCCTGCAGCTCCCCAGAGGGCTGAGCCAGCCCAGGGACACTGGGCTGCTCATAAAAGATTTATCTACTCCATTTCCCTGCCAGCAGTTCATCTACATTATTGTACAAGCTGTACTGAATTACAACACAGGAGTGGAAAACATACCGTGTCAGACCTGAAGGAGGTATATAAATCTATAAGTTTCCCTGGGAGCCAAACTGCTATGCTGGTTTACACTAATGAGGCATTTAGCCTGGATTTTTAATCCTAATATCTCACTATTTTCCAAATTATCTGAGCAACAGAAGCTCCTGGTTGCAGATGCAGCATCCTGGAGGTTGCAAATTGGGAAACGGTGCCATGTCAATGAAGATCTCTCCCAGCACTTTTGCCATACATAATCCTTTCAACTGCTTCCAGTGTGTTTGGCTTTTTTAGTACTGACTGAGAAAACTCACAGTGTTTAAACCACTGCAAACAAATAAATCTCTGGGCTGTCTTCTCTTTCCCAACTCATTATATACAAATGTAATTTTTTAAAGAGAAAATCTCATCAGCCCAAGGATTCAGTGACTTAGAAACCAATTACAATTTGAAATAGTAAGAACTGACCCAATATTTGTTTCTCCCAAAGCCAGCCCCTGGCAGCCTCCCTGCACTCCACGTCTGTGTGACAACAGCTTCTTCCCCCTGAGGCTGAGATTCAGCACTGGGTGCAAGTCAAGTGAAGAGAGGGGAGACCTGTTACCCAGACCAGCACCTCCAGCAAACCTCCCAAAATAGGGGCTGAAGCTGCAGAGTCTCACCCTCCTCTGGAAATGAAGGGGCTGCAAACCAACACAGAGCTGCAAGATACATCACAATGAGATTGATCATTTCAAAGAGAGGTGCATGGTAAGCAACAGGCTTGTACCTCAGTGACCCAGAGGGCAGAAAAGTGATTTTATACACATAGACATGCATAACTCTAAGTATCTATAGACATGTGTACATAGGTACCTTTCCTGCAAAACATTTCCCTACAGAGGCTCATAAAGGACCTCTCCATCCTTCCTCCCTGCCCAGCTCCATCCTCCCCTTTCTCTTTGCCATCTGGTACCCATCAAAGGCAGTTAGACCCATGACACATGTGTGCTTACCAAATCCTTTAAACCTAACTAGAGCCCTGTTTTGTTTCTTCCTCATCAGAAGCCACAAGGAACCCTGATTCAGTACATCTGGACCTTCTAATAGGGTAACAGCCTGGCTGTGCCAACTCTGCTTTCTGTCTGACTCCATCTTAATCAGTCACAAATCACAGAAGAATTGGGAGGGGAGCAGAGCCAGCACAGCAGCACAAGGATGCAAAACCAAACAGAGGCCACCGATAGTGTTCTGATGAGTGCTGGCACACAGCAAAGCAGGATATATCCCTTTCTTGTGTCTATACGTGTCCCAGTGCACTCATTTATTGGTCCCTTGCCAGGTGACTGGTGTTGCCAGCAAAGTCCCAGGTTTGCAGTTTGCCCTGGAAAGGCAGCCTGATATTCCTACGTGAAGGTGCCCCAATGACAGCAAACTGCATTTGGCTGCAGGAGCCTGTGCTCGGAGAGATGCCACATTCCCAGGGAAATGTAAGGAAATGCAAACAGCTCCTCCCAGCTCTAATCAGCACACTCATTTAGTGCAGTGCTGGTAATGCCTGTGGTTTCATTGCAAAGGTTTCCACCACTACTTTTTTCTTTACTCCCATTACTAATTTTTAATCTACCCTTCCAGGAATCGCGTGGCTTGGGACTCCCAGCTTCCAATAAAAAGAATTTCCAAATATCAGAGAACGACTTGAAAATATGACCCAGTGACAGATTTAAAGCCCCTCCTTTCTTTGTTCCCATTTTGACAATTGTTAAACTGGTATCACACCTTTATATGTGGCTAGAAACACTGTAAATCAATGAGCTGATACTGTGGGTTACATCCTGTTATCCCTCAGCCAACAGGGCATAGTGTGAGCTCGGTCTAGTCAAGTCCAGGCAGGAATACAGAACAAGGACTAGCACTGTGTTGTCATTTGCACTGAAAAGATCCACAAATTTTCCTTCTCTCCATTTGCTCCATTCAGCCCCCGACACCCTGTGACCTTGTCCATACAACAGGAATTCATCCCCTGGATCACCAGTGGAGTGATAATGTAACAGCCTGTACATAAACACAACCCTCTTCCACTTTCATCTCATCCTGAGACCACCACAAAAGGCAGAATAAATGTCTGAAGACAACCCCAGAGCTGCTGCTCCCTGTGGGCAGGTGCTCAGCTTCCCACCCCACGGCTGTCTTCTTCATCCCAAAAATGGCCACGTTCTCCTCCAGGCACACACAGAGAAGGATGGGTGGGGTTTATGTTTGACCAAAATAGGCCATTAAAGACAAGACATTAATCTATCTGAGAAAAAGAGGGGAAAAAAAAGCTCAGCAAAACAGAGGAGGGGGTCTTGACTTCACGCCAGGAGCTTGAGGACTTGTATTTATTTATGCTTTTCATGGGAAAGCCGTTCAGAGGCACTAATCCATGACATCTGGCAAAAGAGTAGGGAAGGACCTTTATTGCAAGTTGACTGATACTTAATCCAAAAAAAGGAGGAAAAAAGCTTTAGTTGGTGGTTCTGCAAGACACTGCAGCCGACAGGAGACCTTGGCAGGCTCTGAATGCCGGGCCATGGGACTGTCCTGGCACAGCACAGAACACCTCCCTGGCCAGGAGGAGCACGGGCTGGCTGCAGAGGCTGACAGAGAGCAAAACCTGAGGTGCTGGATGAAGACACAGCACAATAGGGATAATTAGCCTGTTTAACTCCTGACTGGAGCAGGCCTGAACTTCCCCAGCTGGGGGGAGCCTTTGGAGCAGCTTGGCTTTGCCCTGGCACCTCGGGCTCTTCACTGACCCACCTCTCCCAGCCTCCACATGGGCCCCTGGTGTCTGATACAAAGCAAAGAAACAGGAGGCATTTCTTTTTTAAACAACACAACTCCAAGTGGTGTGCAGCTCCACAGGACCAGATACACATCGACTCAAAGCCTGAAATTAATATGGAAAGTGATTCATAACAGGAGACAAAACAAGCCTATTCATGCTACTCCATGTCAAGCCATCTTAGAGCTATTTTGGATCCAAATCTTCTCTTCTTTTCCAAAACCACAAAGAAAAGCAAACAGATGTCAGCCATTGCAGACTTGCAAAGAAACGAACTGCACAGCCCATCATACCAGTGTTTTTCTTCAGCTCTTTGCAGCGAGGGTAGGAAGGCATTTCTGAGAGCCCTGCTCTGTGCCAGGGCTGCCACAGGAGTGAGCCCTGATCCTCCAGGACCAGGCACAGTCCCATGCCCAAGCTCTAAGGGCTCCATCACATTATTTCCTGCAGAGACACTATGGGAAGGGAGAGACATCCTGTCATCAGGCAATCTAGAAAAATACAAGTATTCCAGAGTTAAGGAGAGATTGCAAAAGCACATACAGGGCTCAACCCTTGAAACTCCATTTTCAAAAGCTGCTTTGAAGCAGGACAGTTTCAGCACCACTGAGAGTCAGTGAGGGACTCACAACCCAAATTGCTTCACAAAATCTTATCTGTATGCAATTAACATTATTGTGAAGTAGTTTTGCTTTGAGCTTTTTTAAGTATGCTGGGTATGGGTATTACAGCACTAGAGCCCATCACTCCTTTTGGTGATTTAAAATCATATTGATTTCTAAAAAGTAAATCTAAATACTGAGAGTGTTCAGAAACTTTGGTTTTACGCAAAAAGATTCTCTGTCATCGAGTTCTCCCCTTCTCCTCTCATCTTTCTAATGGCAAATTTTGGGCCACTAAAGGTCAGTCTTTGAGACCAGTCCTTCTGTGCAGCTTGTGTTGTGTGAATACAAGGACTCAGGGAATTTGATTTCTTCTAATGCTCTGGCTGCTTCTAGAACGAGTGTGAGCAGCACTCCAGAAACAAAATTATTTCATTCAGATTCTGCATTTCCCTTCCCTGTGCTGTTCCTGATTTTCATGCATTTGCCACCCTGACATGGGAGTTGCTGCTCACCAGGACACGTGGCTGCTGCTCATGGCACAGCTGGAATGGGCCAAGTCAAGGCCCAGGACAGTCGGAAAAAGGGCCACATCCAGCTGTTCCAGTAGGTCCCAGAGCTTACAGATTTGCTTAATAGGAATTAAAAGTAGAGAGCTGTGTCAGGAGCTGCCATGACCCAGGAATCATCAATTCCAGCCAGGAGTTAGAGCTGAGCTCCACTACTCCCACCTCCCTCCTCCAGGCAGCAGGTCCTCACACACCTCCTCAGCCTGGGGGGTTACAGAAGAACAAAACTGAGCCAAGTCTGGATTTTATTGGGTTTTTCCTACACCAGAACAATTAACCTATTGTCTGCCTCAAAAGCCATTCAGAGAAATCGAGAGATTGAGGGAGACAGTCTTGTAGCTTCACTAACAGCTAAATGCCCTTTTAAACCATGTTTACTGTTCAAGTCTTGTCCTTTTTAGAGGATATGCATCTCTCTATTACTCAAACTAGGATTTTCCACATATCCTTCTCCTGCCTAACTTACTTTAATTCTAATTTACAACTACAAAACATAATTTGACATTAGAATTTGCATAAAAGAGAACAGACCTGCAGCAAGATATTAAATTTTAAATTTATACACTAGGGTGGCCAAGGAATGTTAGTCTATCCAAGAAGTTCCTGCCTGTAAACTTGAGAGCTGGTATGTGTAATGAGAGGAGAATTGGAACACTTGTGTGAAACCAAGCTGATTAAAAGGCTTTGGTGCAGTTGTTACAGAGCAGGGATAGGGACTGCACATGCAGCAGGGCTGCTGCACAAACACACCAGTGTGCCACCCAATCCACCACTGGCCAGGGCTGGCCCACACAAGCAGTCTAAAAAATAATAATAATAAAAAAAAATAATTAAACCCACAATGTTAATAAAGCTCTACCACAGGCTGCAGGCTGGAAAGGCTCAACATAAAACCACCAGTAACATTTTCTTCCTATTTCCAGCTGCTGTCCCTCAAATGGGAAGATGGACAGGCAGGGCTATGTCAGCACTGGGCATTGCTGCCTTTTCCTAATTAAAGCCCTCATTTGTAATTCTGGCTTTGCTGAGCACCATGTCCCAGTCAGAGCCCTGTGCTCATGATGAATAATTCGGGGGCTGCTTGTGAGACGTGACAGAGCAACTGCATGAGGAGATGAACAAGCAGGACAGGGGTCCTTGGCAGAGCCCAGGCACTGCCATCACTAGAGTCTCTCAATCCCATGGCACATGAAAGCCTCCCCCTCAGACCCCACCAGACAGTAAATGTGGCCCATTACAATTCCTATTCTGTCCTTTCTGAGGTCAAAACCTACTGCAGAGTGTCGCTGGAGAACTTCCATCTCCTCCTGGCCACCCACAGGGCTGGAAGGAAACCAAAGCTGGGCTGAGCACACTACACACGTATTTCAGCCCCTAAAATTATCACTTGGGATCTCACAGGCACAGCTACACCCCAGCCAGGCAGCAGGGACTGAGGGACTGCCTTAGAAAAGTTAGGAACCTAAAGGGTTTCTGCCCCAAGTTCGAGGAGAAAAGCCCCTTTCCCTCCTTCCCCAGGACTGCTGGTGCTGAGCACAGCCCTGGGCAGGGGCTGGGCAGTGCCCGGGGTGCCCGGCCATGCCCCCCTCACTTGCCTCCCTCTGTCTAAAGGCTGCTCTCTGAGCATCCCTGCTCGCCGTGATCAAAAGGGACGAGCAATCATTCCCACGACAGGCAGTGCTTTGTTCTCCCCAGCCCGTGTTTTGCTGCCAGACTCCCTTTGCCGTATCTGTGCAGACTTCACTCGGTGCCTCTGTCACCACATCCTGTGTACTCGGCTGTCAGACACACGTCTACCTATTTCTGTTGGCTTTTTAAAACTTTGTCAGCTCAACAGCACACTCCAGTCTTCCATTAAGTTGTCTTTGCCACAAAGCAAACATAGTTTTAACAATCCTCTGACTTTCTACACAATTATGGGTCAGAGGTATTAATTTTTTTAAGCTAAAGTATTTTTTAGTCCCCAGTCCATTACACCATTTTAATATCACTGGAGTGATATTCATGGCGTCTTTTCGAACCAGCAAAAAGATGAAAAACAAACACCCTGAAACTGGGATAAACAGTCTCAGCCTGCACAGTTGAATTCTTCAGCACTCACCCTCATCTGCTCTCCAGGGAGCTCTGGAGATGCACCTGGAAGCTCAGCACAAAGGACCTCATCCTCTGCACCAGCCCTGAGCCAGCACACAGCAGCAGGTCACTGTCATCACTTCAGGACAATCACCCTGACCTTCCATGCAGCCACATCATCTCTGGTGGACACAAAGGTTCCCAAAGCCTGAATTCCAGCTCTGACGGGGCGAGCGAACACCAAGGGTTCTTGACCACACAAACATCCATCACTTTGCAGATGACAGGTACCAAGCAAAAGTAAAAACACCCTCCAGAGGGTTTGACAATGCAAGAGTTTGATCACTCAGGGACAAGGAGAGCTGCCAACCACCTCCTCGCACGGCCACTTCATGCTGAACACGTCCTCAAACTGTGCAGCCTGACCAGAAAGCACATGGATCTACAATGCAAAAACTCACATCAGTGACAGTCCAAAGCAAGAGAAAGAGAGGAGAAATCTGGGGTCTCAATGTCACTCTCTCGTTTGTATGGCAACAGCTTCACTACATGGACAAGTCCCAAACAAATCAGAAATAGCCCATGGCCTTCCCCAGTTCTGAGCATCAGAAGTGCTGTGATGTCCGTGTGTGCTCGTCCCCAAAATCCTTACGATGTCCCTGAAGAATAGAGTGTTACCAGCAGAGCTGTGTGATGACACAGCTGCTCTGGCTACAGATATCTCAGGGTATCCCCTCTTTGAAGGTCACCTTCAGTTCATCAGCAACAACACATTATATTAACAAAAAATCAGTAAGGGAGTAATTTTCCCATCAAGAAAATTATTTCTTTAAAATAAGTTCCAAAGAGTGTCTTAAAGATAACCCCTTTAGACAGATCTTTAAATAAGCTAAAGACAAGCTCTTTTTAGAAAGGTTCACAGATATATTTTCATAATTTCTTGTTTCTCTTTATTTGAAAGAAAGCAGTCTGCCATATTTACACATTAAGGCCCAAACGTCCCTCTGAACCACCAAGAAACTAAACAGGGTAGTGTTTGTGCTAGTGGTGATTTTCAAAGGGCTGGACCCTTAACATCTAGGAGACCTCTGAAAGGTAACAAAGAAAATCCAGCCCACAGCCAACAAGCTTAAATTCACTACAGATACCTTGAGAAAACCAACAAGCTCCAAAAATAAAGGCAGCACCTACATGTTAGTGAAGCTAAGGCTGAAAAACACCACAACAATTAAGGTACTTATGACTAAGGCACTTTGGTTTCACCTTCTAGCACTGGCTTGTTACCAGTTCTTACCTTGTGACCTCCATCATGCTCTCCAGAGAAACTTAGGCATGTAAGCACTTGGCCCCCTAAGTCAGGCTTACACTCCTCAATACCTTCAAGCATCCGAGTTTAAAACCCTTCGGTGCTTCAGAGACACATCATCAGAACAGAGACATTAGTATTCCTTCCTCCTTTCCACCCTATTTGAACGGTAATTGTTTTAAGATACTGACCATCTCTCTGCGCACACAATCCTTCTGAGCCTGGTTTAGTGTAGCATATCCGTATTTTTAAATCCCCTCTGCTGACACGTATCCGAACGGGAGCACTGTGCCAGCACAAAAGTACTCGAGTGAATCTGATCGCTGTCATCACAACGTTCAACTTGAGTGACACGTTAAACATCTCAAACTGAACAGCAAAGAGGTTTGGACTAAAACTGAAATCCTGGCGTGGGGTAAAACACAGGCAGGGGCTTATTTTTCCTCTTGACTTTTATCTTCAGTGTGATCTTCCAAAGCGTGGGCAGGAAGAAGGCAAAGAAGCTGCTCAGCCATGACATGACTCGTCCAAGCGAGGTGTGCAGGGGGCCTGTGTGCACAGCCCCTGCCGAAGGCTTCCTGGGCAGAAGCTGCTACTGTCAGATTTGCCATCCTTTTATTCCCACACTGATTAATATAAACCTGAATCATTAGCGATCATTCTGTAGCAATCAAAGAACGTCTGGGCACAAGAGCTGTAATTTTCAGAAGATTGGTTCACTTCACCCGGAGCGCGGCACCAACACACATCCGTGCAAGTCAATACAACAAGCACATGTGTCAGAGGGTGCCACACACAAACCTCACCGCTGATCTCCAGTCCCTGTATCACTGCTCCGGTTTTTCACTTGCCTGAGGTCAGAGAGGGCTGGAGGTTGTCTGCACACTGAGGCCAGCTCAGACTTCCCACAAGGATACGAGCAAATCCCACACCTCTCAAGTGGATGGACAACAGGATGAGGACTGGGAGAGCAAAGCTTCTCCCGCTGTAAGCAAAGATCAGGTTCGTGACCACCTGAGCAACTTAAATGTGCACAACCTGTGGGACCCAACAAAATGCATCCCAGAGTCTTGAAGGAATTGCCTGATGGAGCTACCAAGTCACTCTCCAGGATATTCAAAAAGTCGTGGCAGTTGAGGGAAGTCCCAGGTGCCTGGAAAAAGGGAAACATAGTCCCCACCTTTAAGAAGGAAAGAAAGGATGACCCTGGGAACTACCACCCTGTCAGCCTCACCTCTGTGCCTGGGAAGATCATGGAACAGATCTTCCTAAAACCCTGCTGAGGCATGGGGACGACAGGGAGGTGATTTGGGACAGTCAGTATGGCTTCACCAAAGGGGAAAATCCCGTCTGACCAAACCATGCCTTCTATGATGGAATGACTCCATCAGTGGATAAGGGAAGGGCAACAGATGTCATTTATCTGGACATCTCTAAAGCCTTTCACACGGCCCCTCACAACATCCTTGTCTCTAAATTGGAGAGAGATGGATTAGAGAGGTGGACTGTCAGATGGATTAGGTATTGGTTGGATGGTCCCATGCAGAGGGTTGTGCTCAAAGGCTCAGAGTTCTGATGGACATCAGTGACCAGTGGAGTCCCTCAGGGGTCTGTGGTGGGACCAGTGGGATGTAAATCCTTCATTAGTGACACAGACAAAGGGATCGAGGGCACCCTCAGCAGGTCTGCAGGTGACACCAAGCTGAGGGTGCAGTGACACTCCTGAAGGACAGGGACATCCAGAGGGACCTGGATAGACTTGTGGAGCATCATGAGGTTTAACAAGGCCAAAGGCTGGTGCTGCACCTGGATCAGGGCAATCCTGGGATCAATCCAGGCTGGGGATGGACAGATGGAGCGGCCCCTGGAGAAGATTTGGGGGAGCTGGTGGGGGACAGGCTGGACATGACCCAGCCCAGAAACCCCCCCGTGCCCTGGGCTGATCCCACAGCAAGGGAGGGGGGGATTCTGCCCTTCTGCCCTCTCAGGTGAGACCCCACCTGCAGAGCTGCTCCAGCCCTGGGATCTGGCACAGGAAGGACTGGACTGGACTGGACTGGACACAGGAAGCTGCTGGAGAGAGTCCAGAGGAGGCACCAAGATGATCAAGGGGATGGAGCAGCTCTGCTGTGGGGAAAGGCTGGGAGAACTGGGATTGTTCTCCCTGGAGAAGAGAAGCTTTGGGCTGATCAAATTGTGACCTTCCAGTGCCTGGAGGGAGCCTGCAAGAAAGATGGGGAGAGAGTGTTTACAGGGGCCTGGAGCAACGGGACCAGGGGGAATGGGTTTAAATTCAAAGCGAGTAGGTTTAGATTAGATAGTAGGAAAAAAATCTGTACTGTGAGGGTGGGGAGGCACTGGAACAGGCTGCCCAAAGAAGTTGTGGATGTGCCACCTCTGGAAGTGTTCAAGGTCAAGTTGGATGGGGCTTGGAGCAACTTGATGTAGTTGAAGGTGTCCCTGCCCACAGCTGGGAGGTTGGAAGTAGATGGTTTTCAAGGTCCTCTTCTAACCCAAACCATTCCATGATTCTATGAGGTTTTCTTTTAACCTGTTGTTTGCAAGTTTTGTTCCATGGTTCGAGTCACAGCAGCTCATTTTGTAGAGCCCCAGAGTCTCAGCTCTGCCCCAGGGAGGGTCAGCAGGATGGAGGAGTGCAATTACCACACGTGTCACTTGCTCACAACAAGCAAAAACCACTTCCCACTCTCCCAGGGTGACAATCTGCACCACAACAAATGCTCATCTGCCTTAGCAACCACAAGAGATGCTCTGTACCTCCTCACCAGCACAGTGCCAGGGATGCCCAGAGCAACTCAAAATGCCATCAGCTAAAACATGAGCCCAAACAGCTCCACCCTGGAATCAGCCATCCCATCTCACTCCCCACTGGAGGAACCAATCTACTCGTGGTTATCAGCAATGCCTAAGCTCACATCCTTGCATGGCCCTGTAAAGCACCTCCTCGTGCTGCCCAGACTGGACACATGTCCATGGACTGAGGGCCCAAGGAGCACTCACAGGAGGAGAAAGGCTCTGGCCATACACATCTTGTCCATTTTAACTTAATTTGCACCTGCTCAGGAATGAGGGGAGGGAAGGGAAGAGCTCAGTATTGCCATGGATGGGAACATCACAGCTCCAGAGGAAAGCTCTGCATCCCACACCAGGCCTGCAGCAGCAGGGAGAGCCCCCCACAATCCGAAGGAGCAGCAGCAGGTTCATCCTGCCCATCCCACTCCTGTATTTACACTGCCAGCACAAGAGTTAACCCACAGTCTTTAATGAGAACAGACCCCCTGCTCCCAAGAAGCCTCTTGGCAGAAGCTCTCATCTGTACTTTAAATCCTTGCTTCAGAAGGCCAAAGCTGCTCCCACACTGCAGTTTGGTTCCTGTTTGCCTTGACTGCCCTGTTTGGCCAAAGTGCAGCTGAGACATCGTCCCCTCCACCCAGCACAGATGTGCAGGGCACACAGCAGTCAATTAGGTTCAAATAGAGCCATATATGTTTTTCTGGAAAACATTATGAAGAAAAGCTGTCAGTCCTGAATGCATATTATCTCTAATTAATCCCATAAAAAAATTAAAAGGATGGTTGCTTGGTAGCATTGCAAGAACCATTTTGTAATTAATACGACCTTCATCTCGATATGGTAATTAGCAAACATTTATGTTACCATTAAACAGACCATGTTCATTACATAATCTCACGTTTTTCTATTAGCTAACAGAACCAGCAAAACCGATTTAGTCGAAGCCTTGAACTTTTACAAATACTCCAAGTAAATACATTCAAAATTACTTTTGTTTTTTTTAACACTCGCTGGCTGATGTGAAAACCACCAGAAGATGTTTCCTGAGGCTCTGGCAGGGGCAGTGCCTGCTCCTCCTCCTCCCAAAGAAAGGGCTGGCCCAGGGATGTGCCATGGGCAGGACACGAGTGTCCCACCAGTGCTCCAGGAGCTCAGGCAGGGAATTCCTGCTCACATCCCAGAGCCCTGCATTACCTGCCTCCAGGATCACACTCTGGGAAGTCTCTTGCCTTTCTGAGGGGACAAAGACCCACATGTGATGCACCCTGTGTGGGGACAGTTCCCAGCTCCAGTGCCAGCACATGGAACAGCCCCTGTCCAGCTGTTTGCCCCCTCATCTGGAGGTGACAGTGTCTCCTTTCCAAAGGCCAAACAGAAATGTTTATAGAAAAAACCTCAGACTTCACTGCTAATACCAACATCAATCTATTTTCTCCTTCTCAAAGCCAGATTGTTCTACTTCAGGGAACACCAGTGGTCAGCATTTCTATTGATAGTTTCTCTGCTTATATTAAACCAAAATTTCCTACGCTGTTTTTTTTCTCGTGCTGCAATCACTCCCACTCCCTGGAGTGACTCACCATTTCACAGGTTTGCTAACAGAGGACCCCATGTACCAGTCAACAACAACTAAAACCCATTATCACAAAGTACTTGTTTTTCACAGAGGTGGGAGAACTTGTGGTAAATCATTCAACAACACTGTAACTGAAAATGCAGGGGAGAAATATGAGTGAAACCAAAGTGCACACTTGCCCACACACTTCCCTGCTCCTCTAACACATCTGTGAGTGAAAAAACCCAACCTCCTCATAGTTTGAATTCTGCTAATAACAGTTACACTTTACAAACATGCATTTCCTGCTCCTGATGAAAGCTGACAGCTCGTGGGGAAGGGCACGGGGGGAACGGCACCAAACGACTGAGCTAATCAGTGCTTTCATCAGAGTATGACATGATGTAAATCTAATCCAAGGTAGCTTTCTCTTTTACTTGCAAGCTGAACATCAACAACCAAAAAAAAAAGGATTTACTAATTGGAAAGATGATATGAAAATGCTAATAAGGCTTTTAAGTTGACAGGGCTGGGAAAATATAAATTTTATATACATGTATGTAGGTGTATCTCCAATAATTCTTGGACTATAAATGATTTAACTAGGACTGACAAAAATATGTGGAAATGAGAAAAATACTTGACTGAGAATTGCAGAAGAAATTCAGAGATTCCCAGCCCTCCCTGGAGCTCAGCAAAGCCAAACACTCAACTCGCCCCATCTTTCTGCAAACTCCAGCAATCCTATTCCCCCACAAGCTCCAGGTTATTTCCCATCTTTCACTTGGTTCAGGCTCCTGCTTAATGGCTCGAGTCTATGAGGTTAAAGAAATCCATGCACAGGTTGATTAAGCTGAGCAGTGGGATATCTGATGGGGACTCACAAACCCTGGGTACTCACACTCATGTACAGCTGAGCACCAGGAATGTCACGTTCAGAATTTAACCCAAAAGAAACCCACATCTCATGCATAAACACTACAAAAGACTTCAAAGCAGTTGGTTTTTTTTTTTCTGAGGCAGCCAAAACCCATGTAGGATTGAGCCTGGCGACAGCAACGTGCTGTAAACTTATCAGAAAAGCAGGAGAGAGAAACCAGCTACCAGCTGTGAAGAATATTTACAACTGTAAATATTATATTTCAGCTGGAGAGAGAATAAATACAATGTTATGGAAATGCCTCCTTTATCAATCAGCTCATCAGAGGAGAAGGAGAGAATATAATTTGGCAGTTTTCAGCAGTGCAGTGTTTTGCAGACACAGAGTGTATTTTTGAGATACTGACTTCCAGGAACAGTAACAGAGATCAACTTGCTGATGAACGAATGCAACAACTTCCATCCCAACACCTGCAAGGAATACTTTGCTACCACTTATTTTGGAAAGAATGCAACCTGAAGCACCAAAGAATCATGAAAGTTTAATTCCTATTGGCTTGATTTATTTTCACTTGATGGTATCTCTTATGATACCGATCCAAGGCAAAGTCCACATGGGAATTTTGAAGTATTTTCTGTCCTAAAAGCACCACAGACCTGCCCTGCTGAGCTGAGTCCAGTGACACCCACCTGAACCACAACATAAGGGGGGGATATGGCAAAACAAACCATATGTACAGTAATGTCTTTCATTTAAAGTGGCAAATTAATTTTCCCATCTTTTTCTGTGGTAAAAAAAAAGACCATTGACCTATGTGTAGAGATTAGTGCAAATGAACTGTCTGGTTTTAGTATGATCTATCCAACTTCTAGTAAGACTAAGAGAGATTGAAGTAATGAGAAGTTCATCCAATAGCCAGAATTTTATTACTCTAAATATTCCCAGTGTTGGCATTCCCAGAGCACCTCACAGCCCCGCAGTGTAAATCCTCCCTGCTCAAACACTGGCAAGGAGAGCCTCCATAACACTCATTTATTCCTTAAAAATTATCTTCTCTAAGGTAGAAGGCAGTAAACAAATGTCAATATTATACCACGGCCTACTGACATGACACTGTGGAAAGACATCATAGCCTTGGAAGCACCAGGAGACACAAGAAGCTGCCAAAATCTCACTAAACAAATGAGATTGTGCAGCTATGGGTGTATCTGGACAAGAAACCTCTCTTGCTTCTCCTCACTCCTCTTCCAAAAGCAGGACCAATGTCTGTGCAGACCTAAGTTCATTGTACACAGCTTGAAATGAAGCTTCACTAATGTAGAGAGAGGATGTAACCTCCACATTTCCAGGTCTCCCTGCACTCTGGACAGTGCTAAGGCAATAGGACACCCATCTGCCACAATTCCAAGTGAAACCAAGTGCAAGGAAGGATAAACTGTGCTGGATTTTCCAACACGGCACATTCTTTTCTTAATTTATCAGAATAGAATGAGTTTGTGAAAGCATTTTATAAAATCTACACAGGAGAAAACTTGGCAGCTGCTGGGAAAGGTGTTGGGAGCCCTTTGAAGCAAAGCAGGTCTGAGCACCCTGAACTGGCCACACTGGGGTCCCCACTGGTTTGGGACAGACCGAGGCCAACTTGGCAGAAATCCCCAGTGCTGTGAACCTCCCTCAGCCACTTTATTTACTCTGCAGTCACAGTTTCCCACCTGAAACCAAAAGCAGGGAAAGATGGGAGGAAAATTCCACCCCCGAGTGAGCGACGACTGCTTTCCCACCATCTCCCGAGGAGCAACTCCTTCCCCATGAGGGCAGTTAAACCAGTGTGAAACCAGAGCAGAGCCCCAGTCCAGGAGTTCCTCAGCCAGGAATATTCAGGGAATGAATGAGCCCTCGGCCGTGTTGGCTGCAGGGCTCTGCAAAGGTGGCCGGCAGTGTGGAATGCCAGGGCTGAGGGAAGGGGGGCTCAGCACAGGCCCGGGGCAGCAGCACACACCGACAGAGAACAGCTCGGCGCGGCCTGCAAAACCCACAGGAAGCACAGTTTAATTTCTGCCTTGATAATTCCTTTCTTTATACATGAATTTTGCTTAAGAGGACATCAAATCCCATTTTCACTGGGGATGGCTGCACCGAATCAGTGAGCTGAATGGGAACTGTGGAATGCAGCTCAACAAAAGAAAGAGGCTTAATTCTGCAGCCCAAGGCAAGAGCAGCCCCTACACGGGTCAGTCCCAGTGCAGGACTTCCCAGTTCGTATTTTACCAACTCAGCTCATAGCACACCAAACTAGAAGATTCCCCAAATCCACTTTTTTTGGCTTTGCAACTTCATCTCCACAGAGTCTCCTCTTCATGTGTAACCCTGGGATAACAACAGGCTCCAATACCCACTGCTGGCTTTGGGGGTGTCACACAAATATTTTCTCGTATTCTGAGGTTCTCTGGTGAACCTTCATTATGCAACTCAGAGCAGGATACTGCTTCACATCTGCAATTCTGCACAGGAAAACAACCACCAATAAAGTGCTCAAGGCCAGGGTGGACAGGGCTGGGAGCAACCTGATCTAATGGAAGGTGTCCCTGCCCATGGCTCATGGGTGGAACTAGAGGATCTTTAGGGTCCCTTCCAACCTAAACCAGTCTGTGATTCTATGAACTTGGATCAGGCAACTGCAAGCACAGCCCATCACCCACTCCAGTCTGGGGAGGGTGGGTTCTTATCAACAACATTTAATCCATTTCAAAAAAACCAATCGGAATTTTTTGTGGTTGCTTTCAAACAAATATTTGTAACAACAGACTTATTTGTCTAAAAGCCCCAGAAACAGTAGAATTCTCTTCTAGTTTAAAATATAAATGAATCAGGTTACCTACATCAGCTTCCCAGAGATCTGGGAAGAAATGAAGTTGAATTCATGCCTTGCCTCTGTAATGTCCTTCAAGGCTCCTTGATCACAGGTAATACAAACATTCATTGCCAAAAAACCAAAGCTGTAAACACATGAAAGCTTGCTGCTTTCAAGCGAGATGCTGCCCCGACCACTCACTGCTAAATCCCAATCAGGGACGGATTTTCCATGCTGGCAGCACTCAGAAAAACACTCAGAAACCTGGTGTTCATCCGAAATGTTACCAACATGAGGCAGCCAGATACCACTCACGGCCTAGTGAAGATTTTCCTAACGCTGAACAGGGAAGCTGAGATTAAAGGTTTGCTATTCCCTACTAAAAATTAATTTTCTACACTTGTTAGAAAACTTGTTTCTCTAGGAAAATTACTCACTTGACTAGATAAACACTTCTATCTCCTCCAGGAAAGCATGTTTCCCTGAACCTTGTGACCTTACACATTATACAGTTTAGTATCATCACAGAACAGTATTTGGCTTTTCATGCAATTTTAGAAGATAAAATCCCAACCACCACCAGGAAAACATTTGAAATATTTTTTAAAACTGCCTTAAAAAGAATTAACACACTTGTTTCCCCCTCTACCCCCAACCTGCTACCATCTTGTGAATTACCAGGCATGTTTCATGAGATTTTCAAGGTGGAGAACAAAAGACTTGGGAGAAAGGGAATTTACTGATGCATAAAACGTCTTGCTGAAAGCAGAGGGTGTTTTTTCAGTTTTAAAACTAACTTGGTTTTTAATTTGTATTTCACACCTCCAGTGTGGACACAGGTGATGCTGGTGGGACAAGCATTGCTGCACATCCTCCAACAGCCAAACCAGCTGTTTGATGTGAGAACTGAGCCCCCAACCCCTGGGGCCTCAGGGCAGCCTGGGGATGGCACTGAGCACCTTCCCTGGCACCTCTGCACGGCTCCAGCAGACAGGTGATGTTTTCCCAGCCCTTGGGCCTCTCCATCAGGGGCTGGAGCTTCACTCACACTGAACCCTGGACTCCTGGGGGACTGGGAGCACTGTGCAAACCAAAGCCCCAGCCCTGGTTCCAGCAGCAGGGGGATGAAGGCTCTGCACAGCTCGTGCAGCAGCAAACCAGGTGCCTCTATTTCAATATTTGGCTGATAGATCCATATCCAGCAGGGACAAAAAAGTCCTTTAGAAAACACAATATTCAATTTCCTTTTCATCTCAGGGATGCAAGCCAGGCTTAGTACCTTAAAAACCTGGTGCTGCAATAATCCTTTCTGCCTTTTTTCTTCAATTTTTTTTTTTAAATGAAGAGACACTACTTTCATTCCCCTGGGGAAGGGCTGATCTGAGCACACAGGCACCAAGGACACCAGTGCAGCAAAGAGGTTTTGAAGGAAGCCAAAACCAAAGTGCAAAGGATTAAAGAGACAACTCCCTCACAAGCCAAATGATTAAAGCCTTCACTCTTTGGAACAAGCATTTCCTTGAAATAATAAAAAACAAAAGGAAGACTAACACTGCTCCAGGTCCCCACCAGTTTACACTGCCACATGCCAGGCTTTTCTTGGAGTTCTCCCCACACATTGGCCACCCCATAGAAACCCCTTATGGATACAGTGGGATCTGAAGCAGGGCCACAGCTGTAATGTATTCCTTGGCATTTCCTTCACATGCAGAACAGATTAATAGGAGGTTTTTTTGGGATCTGGATTATGCCCTAGAAAGTAGAACTATCAACAGCCTGCAAGAGCCAAGATCTAACCCTTGTCATTCAGAGGGAAAGGTCTTGGGTGTTGAGGATTCTATAATGGACCTCCCTGCCCCAAGCTGAAAAAGAAAATCTGTTTGAATCTCTGACCAAATTTCTAAGTGCCTATTTGCCATAGGACAATTTGTGGCAAGCTTTAAATGTAAGATGAATGTCATCCAAGTGCTCATCCTGTGAGCAGATCTGCTCTTTTTCTCCCAAACATGTAAGAAATGCAAAGCTGACATGGATTTCCCTGCAGGAAATCTTCATTACATCATCATTTGAATTTTTCTTCTTTGCAAAACTGCTATTTCCAGGAAAAATGTGTTTATTGTGAAAACACCTCACAAACAGGGACAGTTTAAGGGAGGAAAATAAAGAACAAAAGGCTAACCTCTATTTTGTAATAAAACCAGCCGACAGTCCTCTCTTCTGCAAAAGTGTGTTGCCTGGTGAGAACAATTCTGTTTTTCACTTGGTAACATTACTCTGTCTTTTTTAATACACTCTTCATCCATTAACTTTGGCTCCCTATGTGTCTAATTCACAGCTACACACCAAACAAATTATCTGGAATTAAAAACATCTCACTCATTTCCTCTTTCCCCACCTCCATGCTACGTCTTACAAAATCATTTTGCCATGAGATGTCACAAGGAATTACTAATTTCCTTGCAGAGGGCTGGTGGGGAGGCAGATTCCCTTTGCATGACACAAAGGTCCCATGGCCAAGGTTTGCATTTGGAGGATTTGATTCAGCCCAGCCCCCCAGATAAGAGGCTGCCCCCATTCCTTGCCTACATGATCAACAGGGAACCACTGCTGGTTCCTGAACTGTGGTGCTTTTCCTCCTCCCCTGCCAGCACAGCCTCCCACATCCAGCAGAAGAAATGACTGTGGAAAAGTCCACTTAATCACCTCCGAGCTTCATTTACATTTCATATCCACATCTCATCTCCCTAGCTCCTCCCTCTTTACAGCAACTTCTCAATCCATCACCTATTTTTTTTCTCTGCAATCACCACTTCTGTTTTTAATTTACACTGTGTTCTCCCCTCAGTAATTCAGCTCGAGGCACTTGCAGAATGAATAGTTCTGATGCACCCTTGGGATGCAGGTCGATTCCTGAGCTTCCTTGCTCCATTTTTTGTGGCTCTCACACCATCAGGCTGCAGCCTTTCCTGCCACTCACCACCTGTGCTCGTGACATTGAGGTGCCTATGGAACACCAATGTATTTCTCCTCGACCTTCCTGTATGAAAATGCCAAAATGATTTCATTTGCTTCCTGCAGCTACAACTCAAACTCTTCCCTGCCTCCTCCAGCTCTTTCACTTTATGAGTTTATGGGACAGTTTCCTTTAATTGGTTTCCATCCAACCAGGGCTGTGGCTGCTTCCCTACGAAAGGACGTGGGTTTTCCCCCCAGTAACCCCAGCACTGCACACAGGAGCAGGTCTGTCCTGCAGCTTGGTGTCAGTCACAGCAGTACAGGGCACTCACACCACCCACACCACCAGGTCACTGCCCCCTCCCCTCAACGTCTGCACAGCAGGGTGTGTGACCTTCCCTCAGACACTGGGGCACGGGAGGTACCGTGGGAATGGGGGTGTTCTTGGAAATTTTACAAGTTGAAGGATAAACCAGAGAGAGGTCAGGATTGAAACCATCCCAAGTAAGCTGTATCAGATACTCTGACTCAACCCAGACAAACCAACTCCATCACCTTTGCAAACTCACACAAATGGTAGTGGAACAGAAGGACCAACTGGAGACCCCAAAGCAAGCCCAGCCTTTTATCCTGGCTCTGCATCAGCCATACAGTCCATGTGTGCAATTCAGAAGGGATCAGACTCCAGACATCAGTGTAGGAAGTGTAATGGGACCACGAGTGACAGCAGGATTCATTCCTAGTTCTAGCACTCGCTCCCTGCACAGCCTTAAAAAGGCACCAGAGCTCTCAAGACAAAGTGCAGAGATGGCAGCAGGGCCAACAGATCCAGCAAGGAGCCTGCTGGTCCTTCCACAAGTGCTGAGATCCTCTACTCCTCCTGAAAGGTTTTGACATCAACTGAACATAAAACTAAAAAAGGGATAAAAATCAAAACAAACCAGCACAGATTATGCCATTTCAGCTAAAATGATGTTATGGTTCCCTGAACTATATGAGATCTCTGAGTCTGAACAACACAGCCTGAACTCCACAGAGAGTCTGGTCTTGTTCAAAACACCTCCACTCTAATGTGGAGCCAAGCACAGCAACCTTCAGAGCAGCCCATCCCAAGGGAAGGAGGGCTGTGCATGGAATCACAATGCAGGACTGAAGAGCAGGGAAATGTAACAGCTTCCCCAAGCTTGCTCACAAGTGACCCTGCAAAGGGAAAGGGAATGAATGGGTTACCATTGCCTGCAAGGTGAGGAAGAGCCACTTCTGGGAGGCGAAGTTTTGGTGAGCAGCTGCTTTATGGAAAGAAAACTGGTGGTGATATTTTCAGGTCTTCATTTTTAATGACACAGCTTCAGTGGCAAACATTCTTTTAAGAAAGAAGGTAACCTTTCTGTGACTGATTTTCAGACCATCCAACAGCCTGTCCAGATGCCCCTGCAGAGCCTTCCTGCCCTCCAGCAGATCAACACTCCCACCCAACTTGGTGTCACCTGAGAACTGACTGAAGTGCCCTCAATCCCCTCATTCACTGCTAAGGGCACAAAACTGGGCTGGCTCCAATACTGAGCCCAGGGAACACCACCTGTGACCAGCTGCAGCTGGGTGCACCTTTATTCCCCAGCAGTCTCTGGCCCGGCCATCAGCCTGTTTTTCACCCAGCAAACAGTGCCCCCATCCCAGCCACGGGCAGACGGTTTGTCCAAGGGAAGGCTTTACTGAACTCTAGACAAAGACTTTCCTACAGCCTTTCCCTCACCCACCAAGCAGGTCACCTCATCATAGGAGACTCGGTTAGTCCTGCAGAACCTGCCTTTCCTAAACCCCTTCTGGCTGGGCCTGATGCCCTGGTTGTCCTGTACCTGACATGTGATGGCAAATGATCAAATGATCAGAACGATCTGCTCCATGACCTTGCACTGAGGTCAGGCTGACAGATCCTCCTTCTCACCCTTCACAGAGATGGGTCACACTGGCCAATTTCCAGCCAGCTGGGACCTCCCCAGTGAGCCAGGACTGATGGGAAATGATGCAAAGTGCCCCAGTGAGCACTTCCACCAGCCCCCTCGGCAGCCCTGCGTGGATCCCATCCGGCCCCACGGACTTGTGGTGTAGCAGGTCACTGCCCAACTTCCCTTGGATTATGGGGATTTATTCTGCTCTCCATCTCTGGGCTGGGTATTTTAAGGACAACGGGTCTTGCTATTAAAGACTGAGGCAAAGAAGGCATTAAGTACCTCAGTCTTTTTCTCATCCTTTGTCACTGTGTTTCCCTCCACATCCAGCAAAGGATGGAAATTCTCCTTGGCCCTCCTTTTGCTGCCAATGTTTTTACAGAAACATTTCTCATTGTCTTTTATGGCAGTAGCCAGATTAAGTTTTAGTTGGGCTTTAGCCCTTCTAATTTCCTCCCTGCACAAGCTCACAACATCCCTGTAGTCTGCCTGAGTTGCCTGCCCCTTCTTCCAGAGGTCTAATGCAGAGCTTTAGAGGAGATTTATGTTTACTGCTGAGTTAAAGGTCAGGAATGGAGGCTTCCTCCCCTCCCCATCTCTCCCCTCCTCTCTTCCATGAAGAGACTAAGGCTGCATAATCTGCTGCGTTTGTTTTCATACAAGAGCTGCTTTTAAGCACTGCCCTGATGATCACACAAGGGTAAGCAGATGAAATCCAATAAGTGGCTCTACAGGACAAGACACATGACGAGACAGCCTGCCAGACTCCTGCTCTAATGTACACGCTGAAAAGAAGCTTATGCAGAGCCTGGGTAAAGAATGCTTTGTTAGGGAACACAGGCAGCTCTCACTGCAGTGTCTGTTCTCCATTAGCCATCCATTTAAAAACACTTCTGATTATTTTGGAAGTACTTGCATTGCCCTTTCTCGAACTCAGTATTTGCAGTTAATTGCATAACTAGTGCACTTGCCTGCAATTTAAAAGCACATTAAACCCAATTTTTATTTAAAACAGCCATGTTTCCACTCAAGCACTGAAAATATCAGCAGATTCAGCAGATAGTGTTTCAAAACAAGACACCTCTGCTTCTGAGAGTGTACACATGCACCTCACTGTGCCCAAGTGACTGAAATAGGACAGAGGACATGGCAACACAGACCAGCACCTTCAGGGTTAAAGAGGGGACCAACCACCATGTGCTTCTTTGCAAAAATCTAATCTAAGAAAGCACTGCATGACAATGGGCAAGGCACTATTCTTTGGTGGATGGAGGAGTCCCTGTGCTCACCTAAACACCTTTCACACCTTTCAGGGAAGGCTGTCTTCATCCTGGTCATTTATCCTGCTGGAGGCCACACAACAGCCACAGTGAAAAGCAGAGCATGGGAAAACAAACCCTTTTTTTTATTTTTACGTGTCCATTTATAAAAAACATAACTATCAAACCTATCAACAGGATTTATAGGGTTTATTCTTTGCTCTTATGAGAGTGTTTAACATGGACAAGGCATAACCATGACTCTGACAGACACCATCCCCTTTGTGTGGCACATCTCTGTCACTTTTAGGTATGGGGCATTCACCACTCGTGGGTTTTCTAGAGAGATGCCACCTCAAACTACCTGGCAGAGCCTGCTGTACATGTGCCCTCTCGTCTCTCCAGCCTCCCCTTCCAACATTCCAGCACTCCACACACACAGACCTCCACCCCAGCTGCAGGCTTTGGAAACCACAGCCAAACAAGTTCTACACAAGCATCATCTCAGGAGTCAGAAATCTCCCCCTGGAAACCTGACTGAAGTGCTGAGGTTACTGGCTTGGTAGAGGGATAACTTTTGTATTTACTGGGGCCCTGGTCTTTCTCCCTTTTAAATAGAAAGTGCCCAAAACGATGAGCTTTCTGCATCTAGATCAAGACTTATTTGTTTGGCCAATTCAAGCTCACCCTGCCTGTCTAAAAGAACCAGAATGGCATCAAATCTCACAAGTTCTTTAGACACTTCACCATTTTAATTTGGAAATATTGGCACATCTAAATAAATACAACATGAATACAAAGGACATTCTCCTCCCCTGTAATATTAGTAGTCAGGGTGTTGATTTTGCTTTCTTTAAAGAATGCTCAAAAAGTTCTATCAGAAATGAGTAAATTCTTAATTATGATACCGGATATTTTAATTCCTTTCAGAAAAAAAAAGAATGGCCTAGAGAAAGTCCAAGTATTGCATTTCAAAAGGATGCACTCCCATGAAGTAATTAAGATTTAAACCATGACAAGCTGCAAGTATCTCAGTGTGCCCTCAGCAAGCACCAGACAGGCAAAGGACCTAAGAACAATTTGGAAATTACTTTTGGGAATTAAGGGAGTTGTGTAATCTGATTTAGTTGTTGCTTTTGTCAATAGAAAGATATGAAATGTGTTGAATTTTCATGAGAGTTTGAGAGTAAGTAGGAGGGGGAAAAAAAGGAAAAATAATCAATAACCTGATCTATAATTTCACTGATGGCAAGGGTGACAGCTTGTGCAGGGCAGGGGAGGGTTTGTTGTCAGAAGAATGATTTGCTCTTGAGCCCCCAATGGTACCTCACCATAAGTCTATAAAGCTCTCAGTCAATGCAGAGGCTACATGTGCCTTACCAGGGCTCAGGCTGGTCTCTAATGTCCTGAAAGGATAGATTTGCAATGAAAATATGTGAAAACATTTGGAGACATTAAGTTTACAAGATGACTCTGATCCTGTGGATTAGTGTCGAGTCTGCAAGTGTGCTGAAGCCTGCCAGGGAGAATAAAGCACTGCACTGTCCTTACACTAAGAGCAATTTAATTTGTATGTCCAGATGTTCATTTCAAGATTTTTATCCATTTTGAAGAGTTATATCTCCACTGCCTTGGAATAAAAACATAATTATGTGCAAGCCATTTACAAGATTCCTGTGGCAAATATTCCTAACCCTGCTGGGTTATTTTAGGGCAGCGAAGCCATAGTTAATACAAGGGAGGAGGAATGTTTGACAGAACTATTGAAATAAATAAAAGGACTTGCTCAAAATGCATGTCAAAGCATGTGAAAATGTGAAGGTTACTGAAGCCCAAGAGATCCCTCCATCTCTTGCCAGGCCCCCGAAATTGTTGGGAAATGTTTCTAGCAGCAAACTGTCCCACTTTGCATTTCTAAGAGGCTGAATCCCAAGAATAATAATGCACAGAAGATTGCAGCCCTTGGCTTTCCAGCCAGACAGTAATTCAATGAACAATGTGGCCAGCCCTTCAAAACATCCCTGCCAAGTTACACAAGTACCACTTGTAGGAAAAGCTTTCTACTAGAAAAAGAGACAGCAAAGGAGAATGTGCTGGCAGAGAGGGAGCTGATGGGAAGGGCTCACTCAGTTCTCCGTGGTGGGGACACGGAGCAGCGAGTGGTACCTGCTGGAGCAGCAGGGCTGGAGGGAGCCTTTGGCAGTGCCACCAGGGCTGAGGGAGCCTTTGGCAGTGCCACCAGGGCTGGAGGGAGCCTTTGGCAGTGCCACCAGGGCTGAGGGAGCCTTTGGCAGTGCCACCAGCGATGGAGGGAGCCTTTGGCAGTGCCACCAGGGCTGAGGGAGCCTTTGGCAGTGCCACCAGGGCTGGAGGGAGCCTTTGGCAGTGCAGCCAGGCCAGGCCCCACCACCAGCCTGCCCCTGGGAGGGCACAGCCCTCCCGCATCCCACTGGAAAGGGGGCCAGGTCCCAGGGGTTCCTCTGGGAGGTCACTTTGCCAGAACACCAGGACAGGCCCCAGCACAGCCAAGCACGGTCCTGCATCCACTGAGTGAAAACCACCCGGAACAAGCTGCAAATTATAGTCCTTTGCTGAAAGTAGAAGGGCTTTGAATAGGCAGGGCACTGATCCAAAGGCTGATAAGAAGCCTTCCAAGGATACAGGGCACATTTTAAAAGGAAACAAAGGTAAGTGTTTTCTATTTTAAGTGTCACCCGCCCCACCCAGTCAAGTCACTAAACCATTTGGGGTTGGCTTTTTTAACCTGAAGGCCTTCACTCAGCGTTCTTGGATTCTTTCCTCATTTCTGGCTACACAAACGCATGTGCAAAATGCCTTTGGAATTCTCCCACTTTGGAAATGCCTCCCACTGCTCCAGAGCTCAGTTCCTACATCACACCAGCACGGGCTCCCCACTGGATCCAGAGCACTGGGATAGGGATGTTTGTTTTGCACCTTCTCCAAGGAGGAGATCCAGAGCATCCACCCCACGCCAGGGGCTGAGCGGGGCAATGGGCAGAGGCTGGGACATCAGGCTGTTCCCAAGGAGCTCTCCCCTGTGATCCCAGCTCTGTGCTTGGTCTGGGATCAGAGCTGGGATCAGAGCTGGGATCAGCTGGCAGCTGCAGTTGTGGGAGGAGATGACAGAGGCACCCACCCATCCCTCGGGCTCATACCACAGACCCTCTGGTGGCTCCATCCTGGCCATGCTCCAGTTGCTCGGTGAACTGGAAGACAAGGAAAATGGTTTGCAACCACTGTACCACCATTTCCACAGCAAAAGAAATGTAAAGCACAGTTTGCTTTCCCCTAGGAAGGACACCAGGGCCTCAGTTTATACTCATTTGGGTGTTGAAATAACCCCAGAAATCCACAGCTAATGCACACAGCTGACTCTCTGAGCAGCATTTGCTCCAAGATGACACTTCAGGTTTCACTACAAAGCTCCAAGGGTGTGTATTAATCACCTTGATTCTGCTGCTGTTTGGCTAATGACACTTGATGCAATCAGGGCCTCGGGTTGCCCTCACCTCTGAGAAAGGTGTTTATTTTGAAAGATGGCTTGAAAATGTGCCAGAATCACCAATTTCTAAACCACCCAACTGCCAGGAGAAAGGCAAAGCAAAAAGAACAGCCATTGTATCTGGAATTTAGAAGAGACTGAACAGACCAAAATGCAGTAAATATATTGCATTTACTTGCTGTTCCACTACATCTTTTGCTCACTTTGGCTAAGAGGAAAAGCAAATGGCCTTGAGCTGGCTCTGCTCTGCTGTGCTGAATTACTGCACCAGAGCCACTGCAGAGCAGGACTGTCCTCAGCCCTGTGCTCTTCCCCTCTGGATATTCCGTGCTGTGAAGCAGTGCTGACCATGCAAAGGGGGCAGAAGCAAGGGAATTTTTTGACCTTGCATTCAAAACCAAACACTCTCAGTGCAGCGGATGTAATGTTATGTCACCAAGCAGTTGGTGTTGTGAAGATTTGTAAACTGGAATCTTAACAAAAAGGAAAAGACCACTCAGGTGTCAAATAGAGGGTTTTTTTCTTCAGGGCAGCTATCCTTTTGACATGATAAGGTCAATTCCCAAAGGTGTTCAAAAGGAGTTCCTAGGAAATACTCTTTCAGAATCATCGGCCCAAAGCAGCAATGCTTCTACTTCAGGGTCAAATCAGCTTGGATCAAAATAATAAATGAACTCTTGTGCTATGTCCAATATTTGAAACACAAAATACATCCCAAAATGAGCACAATCTCCTTTAAAACAAAACATAATTGTGCCAACACAGAAATAAAAATAGCTTGGGAAACTGTCAAAGGAGCCATCTGGAGACTCCCACCACAGCAGCAGCAGAATGCAGAAGGCACTAAAAGGTGCACAACAACCCCCATCACTAATGCCCTTCTCCAAAGCCCTCCAACACAGCGGGGTGAGAACAAACATTTCTCACATGGCAAAGAAAAATCTCTGCAAGTCACACAACATCCAGCTGAACCCACCTGCACTAGAGAGCCATGGCATGTTATTCAGCAGAGACAGGTACCACCAGCTCTGCTTTTATCTCCCAAAAGAGCTGGATGGTCCTTCTTTCTACTGACGAGCATCAAACCCCCTGGTGCAGCACAGCCTCAGCTCCCTCTTCCCCAGGGTCTGGGCTCTAAGAGATACAATTAAGCTCAACAGCTGCATTTTACAGCTGTTCCTTTCTAAAATACAGAGGTCTTTTTTTTTTCCCTCTTTAAAAGTGGGATTGTGGGATTTTCTTAATAAATATTCAGCATCTTCACCAGAATGAAATGGGAGTGAAAGCAAGACTGCTTGCCTTTGGATGTGCTCCGTGCCTCTATTTTTCTATGTAACCTGCTCTAAAAGTATAATGATCAGCATTAAATCCCAGCTTGAAGGCACAGTACTAAAGCCCAGGACAACAGTTACATTTCTGCGAGGACGAAGCATGAAAATTCAGTGACAAATCCATTTTTCTTATGCAGAGTTGTGGCTTCAGAGCATTTGTAAAGACACAAGAGGCCAGCACTAGGAAGATAATAAAACTATTGGCTACACTTCTCACCCTCTTATAGGTAGCACTCCATCCCCCTTTAAGGAAATAGAACATAAAGGTCCCCCAAACCAGAAAAAAATTATGTAAAATACTTTAGCATATTTTCTGTAGATATACACACAAAATGACCCAGTAATCCACTGCAGTCTGTCATCATCTAAACATTAAATCACTACACAAAATGCCCTGTTGCACGGGAGTTTGGGGCATTCTTGTCAAGCAGTTGCCAGGACAAATGGCTCAATATATGGGTGATGTTATGGGAAAACAGGAGGCACCTCAGTCCTGAGACCACCACGAGGTTCCACCAGGAAATAATAAATTTCCTTTGTTGATATATAACAAGTATTACAGTTTCCTCCTTGTTCTGCTTCCCCATGGGGACGTGGAACTGAAGATGCTCCAAGCTGCCCCTGAACACTGCACTGGGCTGTGCACCTCTGGTGAACCTGCAGTGTGTTCAAAGTACAAGGGACTCTTCACAGCACATCAGCTCAATGGACCAAATAATTCAATGGCTCTTCTGCTCCTCTAACTACAGAGGGTTTAACAAACCCTAAAACACACTGTGGGAGAGCAAATGCCCACATTTCTCAAACACACCTTCTAAACCAAACACATCCATTCTGTAGGTGAGAGCCCAGCTCACCTTCCCTGCAGTGCAGGTGCTCCTGACTGCTCTCTCCTGCACAAAACCATTTTAGGGAGCACAGCTTCTGAGCCCCACATTCCACTCCAAGTCTCCCTTGGGCAGCTGTGCCCACAGTCCTAAGGGCATCAGCCCCTCGAGTCACAGGTGTGTCACCTGGAGACACCAGAGCTGTGCATCTCCTGGTCACAACATCCAGTGCAAAAGATGCTCAGCAAGTCAGAAGGTCAGGCTTTACAGAGACACAAAAGACAGTCTAGGAATAATGACAGACTTAGGAGGTTATAAAGTAATTTCTCAGCTCTCTTACTGTAAGGTCTTACAGAAGTTGCATCCTTCTTGTTTCTACAGGGAGATAACTGTGCCACTTTGGACAGGACTACAAGAGGTTGTAAGTGTGGAGGGAAGGGACCATCTCTAATGGGAAGTTTATTGACAGTGCAACAACACAAACAACACAGCATGTGCCAGGTCTGCACTTGAGTGGAGCCTGGGCCCTCATTAGTGGGCACATCTGAGAGCTCTGGCCTAACATCTTCCACCAAATCAAGCAGCAAATCAACAGCAATTAGAGCCATGCTATGGAGACAGGGGTTTAATGTGCATTTCATCACCATTTATAGCTGTTCTACAAACTGCAAAGCTGCACAGATCCCACTGTCTGTGAAAGAACAAAAGCCATCATCCTGTTAGAAATTTGTTTATTCATTAATGGATAAAAACAAAAACATTTAGTGGGAGGAGGAGGGAGTACCCCTAAATCCTACAAAAGCCTGAGCACCACTGTTATCAACGGAAAAATACTGCATATCATTCAAGGTCAGGAGCTACCTGGAAAAAAATAACCCCAGGAGACTCTGGAGAGGATTTTTTTTCAAGACTTGCATGGTACATAGAAAAGCAACCTTTGTGCAAACCACAATGAGTGTTTGTCCAGCCTGAAACACATCCCACACCCAGGAGCAGCAGCACACTCACTGCAAATTTGGCACCAGAAACAAAGCAGAAATGTGGGGACAGGAGCCAGCACAAATGGACATCACTCCTTCCTCAGAGACCAACAAGAGGTTTGGTCTGGTCCTTCACCTATTCTCAAACACTCTGCTACTCCCTACTTCAGACATCCAAACAGGCACCTTAATATTTAGAGGAAGATTCTATTACAGGATAAGAAGGAAGACTGTCTACATATGAATTTACTCTGAAGAGCTGTTTATAAATAGTTCCACATGTGGATATTGCTCACTGCAGGGTAAAACCAGCTTGTTCTGGTTTAGTTTAACCCATCTTGGAGGTGCAAAACCCAATTCTCCTCTTTTTTGGATTCATTTTAAACTGATTTATTGGTGACTGCAGAGTGACTCCTTAAACCAATCCCAACTCCACTGGCCCATCTCTAGCTATCCCAGAGCAGGCACCAGTGCACACTGGCCTCCCCAGCACAAGCTGCTCCATTTAAATCACTTCTGCTTTTAGCCTGATAGAAATAATCCCCCACCAGAGTTGACTTCACCCCTCAGTCACCCCAGCACGAGCCCACAGAGGCTGTGCTGATTCCAGCAGTCCCTCCACATCTAAAATCCCAGCCCTGGCAGTGGGTGAGCAGCGTGTCAGTCCCACTCCAGGGAGAGCCTGGAGAGCCCCCGGAGCTGCGGGACAGCTCCTGCCACCCCGGTGGATTTCTGCAGCTCACTAATCCCTGCCGAGGTAGGATCACAGTTAAGGCTGGTGAAATCAGGACATCTTAAAGACATATAAAGCACCTCTGCAGTCTTAGTATCTTAATCAGCACACTGAGATCAGGAGACTCTATTTAAGAGTTACTGCCTTACACTGAAATGTCTGCTCTGCTCTGCAGGGGCAGCAAAGGCACCCCAAGCCCTCCTGGCAGAAAGTTCTATTGACTTCATGAATTTTTGAAGCTGCCTCATGAATTAATGCAGTAGAGTAACTTTCATGGAGTCCTCATTTACAAATGCTCCCTTGTAGCATTTAAAATATACCCCTAAAAATAAAGCAAGTAAACATTTAAAACTCTCTTTTGGCAATGGCCTGGAGGGAGAAGCCCGTGTTCACTGTGGGGTTCACACAGCAAGAAGCAGTGGGAAGGGCTGAGCAGGGACCCCAAAAGAGATGGGAGACAACCCCAGCTTTCCCACAGGTGTTCTTGCCCTAAAGGACAAGCCCCATCCTCATCTCATCCCTGTGGATCCTTGCCTCCCTCTGGTAAGGGAGATGTACTGGTCAAGTGCTGCCCCTTAGACCCAGGGACCACTAACAGAACCTTCTCTTCTGGGCAGTGGAAGCACCTCTCTGCTTAGGAAAAACATTCCTCGGTCACCCAACCTTCTGGGAGACACTTGGAAACACCCAAAGGTCATCTCAGTCCCTCCTGCTGCAGCAGCAGATAAAGCACAAGGCCACCAAGTTCTTGCATGTCTGGCCTTTCAGAGGAGACCTCAGTACAAGGTCCAGCCAGGTCTGCACAGGATGAAATACCTGCCCAGCTTCCCAAAAACACCTCTTGCTCAAGACAAATCAAAGGTCCTGTGCATTTGTCCTGCCTGGCTGGCTCACAGCACACCCAGTATTTCAGTCTGTGAGGCACTCTGAGATCCGTGGAGATGAAAGGAGCTATATAAATGTAAATCATTCTCATTAATGTAAATTGTGGGACAATGAGATGTTTACAGCCAACAGTCCCAGGGCTGAGCTTCAGAGTGTATATGTTTATGTGTAATTTCACTAGGGAAGAACAGCCCTCAGTGCCTGGTAGCTGGACACCAGAAAGACCTTCATGGAGGACCTGGCTGGGAACCATCACACACAGTGGCCAGGTCAGGCTCCGAGGGCAGCACTGTGGCCACAGAACCCTCATCTCCCTTGTACGCTCTTGAAAGACTTTTCAAAACCCCTGAAGTCCTCCTCTTGCACAAATCCAGAGCAGATTTGGAGTTTCTCTGTAATTGCAGACAGTTAATTAATATTTTTAAGACCACTTCTAAAAACCAGAGTGACTCCAGTTCAAACAACTTGGTTGCTAAAGAAGGGAGGATTCACATTCAGAGACTGAAATGTACAGCTAAAACAAACTGTGATGCACACTTTGATTCAGGCCCTACCCAGTACCCATGAGATCTTCCACGAATTATTCTACGGGTTTGGAGTAAACTTTAAATCAGGCCCTGTGCTGCATCCACCTCCCAGCCTCTCCATGTTAAGAGACAACTCCTAGCAGCTCTTGTCCACATTGTGCTCAGCCCAGGAGAACACAGTCTTTCCTCCTAGATACCACTGGTACTCATGGTACTAAAGCACTAACAATTGGAAGAGCCAACTTAAAGCACAATTTAATTTTGTTCACTGGACACAGGGAATTTGACTTGAAGGTCCAGCTGAACCTTCAAACCTCAGGTTAGAAAGTGTGAAATCTGCAAGCCATGATGAAACTGGAGGAGCAGGGCTGTCCTTTGGTCCTCCTGCACACCTTCACCTGCAAGTCTGCACTTAAGGAGGGAACTATTCCTCAAGAGACAGGGCTGGCTGCCTGCATGAATCCTAGGGCACAGCCAGAACCTGTGCAGAGTTGTGGTTACTGCAGTGAGTGCTAATGCCAGGCCAGGTTCAGTGCTGGGAGCTGCCATGGGATGAGCTCTGAGGCAGCTCTGGGTCTGCTCTAACCCTGGCAGGGTGTGCAGGAGCACAGACAAACACACGTGTGCACAAAGGTACCCACAGAACACACACACAGCCAAAATCCCTGCATGGACTGAACAACAGCTCCAGCTTAATCCCAAACTGAAAAACAAGTGCAAATCATCAAATTTGAATTTCAGCCTCTTTCTTTTCTGTGCTTTTGTTTCAGTATTTAGAGCTCCAACTAACAAAGCAACAGACACAATGCCACCTCCTCGGGAAACACATACTCAGCTCCCTCCATCTGCTCCTTGCTCCAGCCTCTTGTATTCTGCAGAGCAGATTGTGCTGTGAAATATTAATACTTGGCTCTTCTATCATTATTCCCAACTCTGAATCTCAAGGCTGGTTCCCAGCTTCTCTCCCCCTTGCATTTTTTCCAGGGATCATGGCACTCAATGGGTTATGTTACTGCACACTGTATGTCTGAGTGGAGCTTTCATAAAGAGGTGGAAGCGGTCCAGAAGCAGCTTCTAGGGAGCCTTCCATCTGCAGCAGCATTTTATTTAGACAGCAGAGGGGAAATTAGATCCCTATGTTGCTGATTGGCTTTGGGAGTTGAATCTTCAGTTCTGTAGGAGGAGTTCATTTCCCCCACTGTAACAAACCCAGTGCTGGAACTCCCACCGGGGCGATGAGCGCAGAACGAGGGGGAACAATGACTGTTCACTTCGAGGGCAGCGTGGGGCTGCCTTTAACCCCCGCTCTGCTTTCACTCTGCATTTCTTTGAATTTGACTTTGTTCTATTTAATCTGGATTTCTGCTCCATCTGCCTTCTGAGTAACGATGCCAATTTATTCCCTGTGCCTGCTGAAGAAGCTTTTCTGGAGCAAGGGGAGCGGTTCTGGCAGAGCACGGCTTCACCAAGGCCATTCCAGGCCGGCTCCGAACAGTCGTTCTCCAAGTGTTCTGGCAAACACTTCTGCAAGCAGGAATTTCTGTAATTGCAGGTAATTCAGGTAAAGAAGAGTGCAGAGAAAAGGTATCCCACTGGAAATCCCCTGAACCAGGGTCTCACCCAGTGCAAATCAGCTTTGGCATCAGTGGTGGCTGGGCTGAGGTGCACGGGCTGATTCACAGCTGCTTGTGGCCGGCAGTGGGGACAGCCTGCTCTTCTCCAAGGCTCTGGACTCAAGGACAAAAGGGCATTTCCTCTCCTGAGCCCCTACCTGGAGCAGACAGATGGCTATCCAAGCCCAAACACACTATGTTTTAAAGGCCAAATTAGACAGAACTGAAAGGATGAATTCTCAGTGCCATTTCCACGTTTCTTTGGATCAGGTGCTAAATTAGCAACAGGCTTGTTCTCCTTCCAGGAAAAGAACATTTTGGCTACCAGGCCCTTAATCACACTTCACATCAGACAGTTATGGTTCATCTGTCTCCTGCTCAGTTGGGTAAGACTGGCAGCATCTAAAAGGCAACCTCCACATGAAAATAAATTTTTCCCTTCTTAGACTGTTGAGCAAAGGAGCAGCAAACACCAAGTAGAAGGGGGACAGCTACAGAGAGCCCTCCATTCCCATCCTCCCCAGACAGGGAGCTCAGAGGCAGAGCTAGAGAGGCTGCCTGGACACATGACAGGCCCCTGGCACACAGCAAGGCATCCTGCAGCCCAGCCATGTTGCACATGCTCTGAAACCAGACGTGAGAGCACAGGAACTGGGGACACAGTGGCCTCCAGCATCTCCAGCAAGAAGGTGCCCACGGGGGCTCGTGTGCCATCACTGCTATTAACCAACCTAAGCACAGACAGGTGGCAAACCCACCTCTGGACTGCAGCAGAGTCCCACTTATGGATGTTGATGTTTTTGCAGCACTGTAAGTCACCTTGGAGTGTCTGGCATTAAGCAGGATAATTTAGCAGGCTTTTCAAAGGACTCAGATTCTTCACTGCTGAGGTGCAATGGCCCGAGTCCCTCACAGCTATATTTTTTGCTACTCACCTAAGGTCAGAGAGGGCCACTTAACCTTATTAATTCAGAAGGCTCAAAGCTTTGACAATTATAAACAGGAGAGTAAACGAGAGCTAAATTTGTGTAATACATTACTTATCATTTCCCAGCCTCTGACTCCAAGCAGGAAAGGTGAGGATGGCTTTAACATCTTCCCTACCTAGGGCCTGGCTGGAAGGGTACCTACAGAGCTCATGGTAGGAACCATTAATACCAAAGGCTGCTTCATGATGTGGATCAAGTGATTTTGCTCCTACCACACAGATTTCACAAACACTCTTCCAAGGCAAGACACGCCTGACAAAACATGGGGACAAGTAGGTAAATATGTAAATAATAGCAAACACATGACTAGCTGCTGCTGGTACATTCTCAGTGATGCTGTCCCAGGGATCCAGCACCTCCTGACAAGTCTTTACTGGTCTGTTGGACTCCCCTTGCAGGTTACTACAGACCCTACATCCCACAGTAGACACTTTCCACTGCAGCCTCTTCAGGTCTGTCCTTGCACAGAGAATTCCCAGCCTTGCACTGAAATTAAACTTCTAAACAGGCAGTCACACTCCTGAGCCCTTCCTGAGCCTCCTTGCTCTTGTGATCAGCCAGCATCTCTCTGCAGGAAAAGGGTCCTGCACAGCCCCTCACTTGCAGTGAGGGAGAAACAGTGCAGAAATGCCCCCGAAACAGTCAGTGATAAATGCACTTGGACTGGACCATGCCCAGCTTGTACAAAGGTAAACAGCAAGAAAATCACTCTGTTTGGTGTACCTGATGAGGATTTGTAAGCTGGGTAATGATTCCAAACCTCCAGTGCCCTCGGCTGCATCCCCACTGCCTGGCACCACTTCACGAGCCTCCTTTGCACTAAAGAGACAGGCAGAACAAATCCCTTCTTAAATGCAATCCTGCAGCCCATTTCAATACCTAGTGCTGGAAGATGAAGCTTCCGTCAAGCCAGTCAGGGCTGAAATATTGTTTATTGTACCTGAAAATTAATTTCATACCTTTTGGGGCATCACCAGATTGTTCAATCACTGACTGTGCACACGAACCTGCAAGTTTAGTGGCCAATTTTCTTCAGGCATGCACTAAAGTGCACCCACGTAGTTAAGATCAAATTCAGCCCATGGTGTTGGAACATTATGGTACATAACTCAACTGAAATGTCAGACCTGCAACCATTAAAGCATAATATTTACTGTACACCACCACAGATTTACACAGAGCAACACTGGAACCCTTTGTAGGCACACAACGGTCCAGAAAGCCCAAAGAATTAATTTTTTATACATTAGATGAGAAGCTGGTGTGAAGTTTTTCCTCTGTATTAGCCATGGGCTAAGGAAAAGATACCAGACATGAACCATTACTGTTCATCAAATCCAGCAGCATCTGAATTGGGATGTGGTATCCCAGGGCATCCTGACCAGACTTCAGCTGACCCAGGAATGCTGTACACCAGGGGACATCATATATATGGCCAAAGTCTCCCATGTTTGTTTGTCAGGAACAGGCTTTGACTGTCTCCAGTGGTTATAGTGGCAGGTAACCAGGAGGTCACAGTGACTCTGTTGGGGTGAAAAGGTCTATGGAAGAGAGGAGGTCTGACACTCATAAATCTGTGGCAAACTTACTGACTCCCCACTGTTTCTTCTGGGCAAATATGTTTAAAAGCAGGTGTAAAACTGAGTTTTAAAAATAAATATCAACTATCAAAGGTCACTGACCACAAATTTACCCTGTTTCTTTAAAAGTAAGTATAAACATTAAAAGTATTTATTCAGGCTTGCTTGCTCAAGTCCATCATGAGAAACATTAGGATGTGAGAAATACCAGTGCTGAGGAAAGATGTATTCATGTTTTCTGGGACAACAGACCTGTTGCTTTTCTGCCAAAACCTTCTCTAAAGCCAGTGAGTCAAGGCACTGGAACCCTTAGGAGAAAGCCTATGGAGGCCAACGTGCCTCAATGCTACTCCTCAACTGACCCCAGCACTGCCAGGAGGAGGCTAAACTTCCACAGGGTGAGAACTCCTGATCCAACAGTCCCCCAGGAATGAAGGCACTCCTGGCCTGAGCAGGCCAGTGTACAACCATCTGGGGGCAATGGCTCTGGGTCACTGTGGGAGGGTACACAAATGACTCCTGCCCAAATGTGCACTTACACAGAGCAAAGGAACAGCTCCCTTAGACCTTTATACTCGATCAGCCAAATAATATGAGTTTTTTTAAAACATTTACTACTTTAACAGGCGTTTAAACAGCTCCCATAACTCAGCTGCATCTTTGCTGTAAATCACTCGACAGTTGAATCCTCCACTCTATGATCTAATCCCCTTTGGCATTTTAGAAAGGAAGAAACAACTTTCCTAAGGTTGCTTAGGAAGGCAAACAATTTTTTGGGTGCCTGTAATGGGAGAAAAATCAGCAAGACAGGCCAGTTAAACTCAACATAGGAGCTGCTTTGGTTGAGCACAGAGCCAGTCCCAAAAGGAGCTGAGCCAAAATCACAGAGGACAGTCCTGACAAAAACCCAGCCACATCCAGCCCTGCAGGAACAACTCTGAGCAGCAGAGAAAATGCAGCTCATGTTTTTCTGTGAGGCTGCCCCCATTCCAGACACAGCACCATTCAGGGCTGATAACTGGGGCCTTTCTACCCCTGGACTTTCACTGAATAAAAGGAGCTGGCAAGTCACAGACCCCAGCCCACCCCACACCATCCCCACCAAAGGACAGCAGATCCTGACCAAGCTGCTCCAGGAAACCTTCCCTGCTGCCAACCAGGATCAGGGGGCCTAGCTTCAACTTGGCACTTCCTGAGGGAGCAGGAACCCACACACCCTCCACAGCAAACAGGAATCATCACCATCTACCTCAGCAAGGACAGACACCAGCACAGGAGAGACATGTTAGACACAGGGAGCAGAAAACTGTTTCAAAACAGAAATTTCATTGTACTCCACTATGGCTTTATCATCTACTCCGATGAGCTCTTTTAAAAAAAAAATACACACACACTCTTGCTATGTACATCCAGATGAATGCTTTTGTTCACTTAGCAGAAGTTTTTCTTGGCTGTAAAAGATGGCAGGCTGGGGAGAGTAAATGAGAGTGGGGCAGAGCCAAGGCAGCTGGATCCCAGTCGTGTGGAGCCTGGACGGGCTCCGTCACAAACAAGGACCAAGCCAGAGACAACCCAGAGAGACTGACACCATGCAGGGCCCTCCAGGGACAACCACAATGACATAGTGGGGGTACCACACTGGCCAAACTTCCCGAAATAAATGCTTGAGGAAGTTCCTGCAGGCTTTGAGTAAAGATTTATTCTTCCCCCTCCAAAGCACGTAATGCCTATGAGATGAAGATCTCAGCTGGCTCATTCCTTCAGAGATTGTACCGCAAAAATTTCTCCAGCTCTTCATAACCATCCAGAGTTTAATTCCCTGGGCTGGGACTTCTTGCTGGCTCTGGTGCTAAGAGCCAGGATGGCAGAGCAGGCACGAGCCTGGCAGTGAGGGGGGATGGACACACTGTGTCCCAGTGCCTGGCACTGCACCTGACACACGGTGTGACAATCGGACCAGCTGCCCCCCATCTTCTGTGATGGCTTTGGTTCACCATATGCCAAAATAATACAGCCAGCTCCATGCTTGCTTAATAATAAACTCTCCTAAAGCCACTGACAAATCCTCCTTGCAAACCTTTCCTTTAGGCAACCTCTGCCCCCAGTTCTTGCTGCATATCTGAATATAACATGGGCAGGACAATGGCCCACCTTTTAGGCTGGAGAGCATCCCTCAGCTTGACCCCAAATCCCAGTAAACCACATCATCACATCCTGGTGAACCATGGAGGAAACAACAGAAAAAAAAAAGCAAGAGAATCTGCTGGGAGATAACAAGACCCTGCAGAAAATCTTCCCCAGCAGGCTTTTTCAGGCAAAGGAAGGAGGTGAAATACTAAAGGGTGGAAGAAGGTAAATTATCGGAGTTGAGACATTTCAAATGACTGTTCCCTGCTGCGTTCAGCAGCTTTTCTTGATGGAGTCACTAATCACTGTAGTTTACTGAATGACCTTGTTGTGGCCATCTCATCTTCAGGGGACCACAAGCTGCAACAATCCCTGGTGCAGGGAAATGATGCCTTTTGGGCTGTGCTAACTCACAGTCATCGAGTGCTGACCACAGCCTGTCATGACAGGGCAGAGGAACAGCCCATTTCACAGTAAAATGCCTCCACAGAGGTGCTGATCATGTCCAGCACATACAGCCAGCCTTGTACTCTGGGCAGAGATGGAGAGATGGGGGCAGAAATTCTCCTGTACATACATTCAAAGTACTGGGTGCCACAAGCTGGAAAAATACTATAAAAAAATTAAATATTTACTTCTTCTGTTTGTTAATATCTTTCATTAGTTACTCAGCTGTAACAGTCATTAAAATGCTGAAAGGGAACTTCATGTAAATTCATCACTAGCCTGGGAATACTCCTGCATTTGTGAGCAGGCTGCACACTGCAGCAGAGCTCGGAGACTCCATTTCCCTACAGGAAAGGCCAAACGTCTGGTTCACTCACAATTTACAAATGATTATTTTTCTAATTAATCATTCATCAAAAAACACAAATAGCAACAGGGCATGAAAGGCAGTGCTGGTGTTAACAGAAGGCAGAGTCAATCCATCACAGTCTCACCCTCAGCCACTCGCAGGGGAGACCCTCCAACGTTGTAACTCCAGTGGCTGCAGGGAAGGAGCTGAGGAAATACCCTCTGTTCTCCCCAGCTACCATAAGGAAGGAGATGATGTATGTTTCTGCTATGCCAAACCTCATCTGTGTAAATTGGAGTTGCAACAGATCCATTAAACACATTGGGAGCTAAACATGACAGAGGTTTTGAACAGGCAGGTTGGGATCACGGGGGGAGGAAAGGAAGGGCCAACCCAGGTGAGGGAGGAGTCTGAACTTGGACAACACAACTCACTGGGGCTGGAGGTGACACACAACAATAACCCTGAAGGAAAGAGGCCATAGGAAAGGCAGCAGAACAATGAAGAGGATTTGCTAAATACCTCCCCTGGCTCTCTGTGGTAGAAACTTGGCTGCAACAAATCCAGCACCTCCTGGGGCCACCTGGATCCACAGGAGGTTGGTCCTCTCAGCTCTTGTGCTCTCAGACCACTGAACTCTGACTGCCAATGCCAAGTGCCAGCACACTGCCCCCTCTTTTGCCTTAGTTTGGATTTCTGGAACCACAGGCAGATCCTCTGACTATATAATACATTGGATATCACCTCTCCCAGCTTTCAGAGTTTGACCCGCAGCCTCTGTGCCAAAGGGCTCGCAGGAGGAGACAACACACCCACACAAGTGGAGCCTGAAGGTAAACTGTAAATGCACATGATTTGCACCCTTTCACACCAGTTCTCTGTACTCATCGTGATTAATCCAGGTTAGATATTTCCCATACTCCAAGGACAGATGTTTGAAAGGTGTAACTGTTTCCAGAACCCCAGACCTCTCCTTGCTTTGGCTCTGCCCTGTCAGGCTGCTGGCCAACCTCTTGCCAAGCCAACAGCTCTTCAAAAGGCAGCATGATCTGGTAAAAGCAGGCAGCAGCATGAGATTTCAGCCTTGCTATAGTCTCCTGCTGGCTCTTATTACACTTCACAGGGCTAGGCTTGAACCATATAATCACATTTCAAAGAGACTGGAGTATTGTTGGCAGTCTGCTTCATTCTTGACCACTGAGATTGTGAGATCTGTCTCTGCTGCTCTGAGAAAGAGAAGATTTCCTCCTTCCAGCAATTAATTAAACAAACTTAAACCCTAAAACACAACAACAAAGGACATCCAAGATAACCAGGATTTTTGCAGGACTGGCTTTTACCAAAGCCAGTGCAGCCTCTCCACATGTTGCATAGGGGTGGCAAAGCAAAACCAGGAAATTCTTCTGGAGTGCAGAAGACATCCTAATATAAACCATATCCCAGTATCCATGTAACACTGATCTGTCCTGTGAAGAAAGGCACTCTTGAGGACATATGTCATGCTAATGAGGCAAGTTACCAAGAGCCTGCAGCCAGTCTCCTGGAGCTTTAGATCTGTCCTGAATGGAGTTATCACGGTTCAGATCAAAGTGGGTTCTTGAAACTGCATGGCCAGACCTTGGACTGTTGTTCTTTACCCAATTTTAACTCGCTTGAGAAATTTGCACCAACTTGCTGGACACGCCAGACACACCAGCAGTGGGCAGAGGGATGGTCCCCACCCCAGTGGGCAGCACACAGCTGGAACTTGGGAAACCTTGGAACAAAAACTTGCCACATTGCAAGATTTTGAGCAGGGCACTGGTCCCTTCATGGTTCAGATCCTGGAGAACAGGACTGAGAACGTGTTGAAGACTCTGAGACAGGAAGGTCTTGAAGGAATGAAGGCCCCCGTAAGCTGCTCACAGAGCCAGGAAAGGATTTCCTTAAGAGACAAAATAGGAAATTCTGACCCTATCAACAACACACACTTCACAACAGCCAGCAACCTCTCAAGACAGTGTCTTACTTACTTAGTAAAGTGGCAGCAGTGGCAGTGACTGAAGGGGAAACTGAGCAGTGGCACACCCCAGGCTGCTCCCACACTTCTGCCAGGGCCCAAACCCACCCAGCAGCAGAACCAGCCGAGTTACTGATGGCACAGGAGGAGCTGCAAGAAACACAAACTCAAACACAGTTTGACTCCGAGAAGCAAACGCGTGTGGAGCTGTGAAGGACAGCCAAAAATCCCTTCCTACAGCCCCGCAAGAGGCAAACTGGGCCTTCAGATCTGCCACGTGGGAGGAGAGAATCACTGCAGCATTTCCACCCATTGCAGGGCAAGTCGAACAAGAAATTCAATCCAACTGCCAGCATTTCAGCACGGAAGTCCTACATTAGCTCTTAAGCACTAAATGAGGGAGGAAATCCATATTAACAGAAGCCACTGATAAGAAATAAGTGTGGGTTCCAGCTTTTTCTGGTGGTTGGCCTTTTCTGTCCAGTACTTGCATTAGTATTTCTGTGAAGTACCCACTGCAACAGCTGTAACTCAATACATTTACAGGAGGTAGAAAACAATTCAGAATGAAATGGTTTTTAGCCTCAGGTTTGGGGGACTTCTAAAGGTTTTATTACCAGGCAGATTTCTCACAGGAAAACTATGACATAAATGACGTGTCTGAGTATTTTTTTTAAGTGAGAGTATTTCCTGCCATTATTTTCTTGTGTTTATGTTCTCTCCAGTGCATCCTATTATAGCAGATCTGTTTGGAAGGGCTCCACTCCTGGATGCAAACCCAAAAATGCCTTCTGCCCAAAGCAAAAATCCTAAGGAATCCAACTGTACTTCTTGTGTACTTCACAATAATTAGATGCACAAGGGGGCTACATAGACAAATGCAGAGCACCAACACACTGCAGACTGGGCTATAAACATCCAATTATTTCATTTTCTGAAGCTACCACTTTTTCTAGCCTATTTAGCAAGATCTGCATTTAAATAAGAGATCTCTCCACCCAAACTCCATGCTCAGTGATAGAGTGCTGAAAACCAAGATGAGTTCTCTATGAGCATCTCCAGTGCTCATTCCTGTTCTTCAAAAACACAGCTAACCCACAGCCTGAAGGAGGACGTGGTAATAACTCCTACCCTTTATTTTTAGCCTTGCTCTTCCTTCAAAGCCCAGTGAGATATGTGGAGTTTTGCAGTGTGCAAAGAATCCCTGCTCATGATTAACATCTATGTGAATAATAGAGCTTTAATCTGATTTCAGTCAGTTACCTACTGCTTCAGCAGTTTAACATCATGTGGGAGCAAGAGCAGCAAGGGTATCCAGCCAGCTTTTATATAACTCAAAGCAGTACTACAAGGCTTAATTAATTGAGATCACCAGATGAAAAATCTCATCATATATATAAAAGGTAAAACATCTGCTGATGCTCAGGCAGTCCTGAGATGAGATGCTTCATGGCAATCTCAGTTAAACTCCAAAAAGAAGGGACTAAGCCCCATCTGCATATCAGAATTACATTCCTGCTGCTCCAGAGTCCCAACCTCAGCTGGATGCTGAGCCTGAAATATAATGGCAGCAACATAAGCAAAGCTCAATGTTTTAATCAGACACCTATTTTCTCAGGCAAACCTTCCAGTAAACCCAGTGTGGACTGAGCTGCTCCTTCTAAAGCTGCACAAGTGTGAAAGCAGCTCAGACAGCAAAGCCATCTCTCAGACTGGTGCACATGCTTTCTGTCACTTCACAGGTGGCCTTGGTGTCACAAGTCCTGGCTGAACAGAAGCAGGAAAAGAAATGCAATCCATGCAGGCCACACTGTGATATGGCTGCAACTCCTTCTCCTTCCATATGTATCCTTCCCAGTCAGAGAGGGGCTGGTCTGCAGCCAGCCAAAGTCACTGCACAAGCAAAGAACCAACCTGGCATCTCAAAGAACTGGTTCCTGCTCTCCAGCATCAATCAAGTGAGACAAACAGCCAACTATCTAAAGATGCCTTGAAAGGGCAGCTTGGTATCTGCCAGACCTCCTTGGACATAAGCAGCCCAGAGAAGGTCCCTGGCTGCACCACATAGTTCTCTTTTCAGCAGTGACTACAAATCATCCCAAGTCATTCAGCTGAGTCACAGCTCAGACCCTCTTCAAACACCTGCTCTCCTGCTGTCCAGGTACAGACCCTTCAAGGGATCCATCTCTGCTGGAGTGCTGGACAGGCTGCAAAAACCACTTTCAACTGGCCCTTCCCACCAGGTAAGCCAAGCTCCCTTTGACAATATCTAACTCCTCAGTCACCACCTTTTCTCCTTCTCTTTGCCCATACTCTGAGGTGCTCAGAGATCTCTATGAAGCCGTTCTGATTCATTTTTGTAAGCCCTGCACAGGATCCTGGTGCTCCAGCAGGCACCAAGAGCTCTCACACCGTCCTAACAACACAACCACTGTAACATCAACTGCATTAGTTACCCCCAGAGAGGCAGTGCCAGCCCAGGGCACAACCCCACAGGCTGCCAGAGCCTCTCTGTGACACCACAGAAACACAGAATCATTTAGGGCAGAAAAGCCCTCTGAAAACATCAGTCCAACCACTCCCCCAGCACTGCTGAGCTCACCACTAAACCATGTTTCCACATCTGCACATCCTTTCAATCCCTCACGAAATGGTGACTCCACTACTGCCCTGGGCAGCCTGTGCTTTCAGACCATCTTTGCTCCTCACACTCACCTTTCTGCTCACAGACCACTGCCCAACACAGCTTCCCAACTGCTGGGATGCAGCTCCTGATTAAATCCAGGAAAACATTTCCAGGGATTGAGCTGGGTGATGTACCTTTATCTACTCTCCAGTTCACAATATAAATGTGATACTGATTTTTTCCCCCAAGTATATATTTAGGCATAATATATTTTAATAGGAAAAAAATGCTTTGTTCCATAGGGGATGTGTGTGCGTGTGTATTTGATTCCTGTGCTTCAAACAGATCCAGGAATGGAATTTCGTACTCTTATAAAATTAAGAACAGATGCTGTGGACTATTTAAACCAGCAGAGAAAATAATAAGAGGAACACTCCGAGGAAGGTGACATGAAAAAAATGCTGAATGTTGCAGGAAAATGGAAATACAATAATGACTGTGGGACTTCTGGGAAACACAGGTCCATGCCACAAATCCCCCAGGAAAGACAGCTCCCAGCTCAGGCACATTGAAGTTTCTTCTGCATGAGCTAGAGAGAGAAAAGTAATAGATAACAGCAGCTGAATATAGAGCACATTTGTCTTCTAGTACAACAGAGATGCAGTTCACCTCAAAATATAAATCACAGCACACGCAAACAGAAATCCCTTCCTTTTCGATTAAGTTTACCTCAAAATATTAAAGCCAAAGAAAGGCTGAGTTACATTTGCCTGCTGCTTCTCTCCCTCCTCATTTTCCCTGTGGCAGGTCCCTTGGCTGTTGGGTTTCCTGGGAAGCTGAGGCAGGTGCTCTGCACAGCACCACAGAACTGCCAACCCCACACCAGGCACTTCAGTTGTTCTGTGCTCACTATTTCCATTCCAGCTTTCAAAAGTGATGGCAACTCCTGCTTTCGGCTTTGGGTGCCCTGCTTGTTATCACACGGTTTCTCTGTGGGGCTGAACCCCAGCCAGTGCCCTTTTGGAAATGAACTGGTTCAGAATGAACATCTGCATCTCTGCCTCCCACCCTCAATCACAGGATACCCCACGTGGAAGGCAAGGTACCACATTTCCATAAGGAAAGGTGCTGCTCAGAGTCAGAGGGGGTTCCAGCCTCTCCCTGTAGCTCCACGTGGCACTGCCCACTGTTAGTGGCATTGTCACACCGTGCTGTGCTGAGGGATGGACCATGTTACAGCAATTTGTGCCTCTGTGCACAGAAATAAGTGCAAGGGACTGGAGTTCAGAGGCCGAGCTCAGCTCCTGCCTCCCACTCGTGCACCCAGAGGAGCCCCTTTTGTACCTGCAGATCCCTCTGCATTGCAAAGGCAGGTGTGCAAATGCCTGGAGGTACAAGCAGGTCTCGGGGAATTCACCATGTACTGTGGTGTGTACAAGCCAAAAGCCATCTCCAACTGCTCAAATTTAAATCAAAACACAAGTTGGTACAATTCAGAAGGAGCTTAATATTTATTACCAGGTATTGCAGGCATGCAGCTATGTAAAAACACTTCCTTACTGTCTCCAGTGATTATTCAAGGGACAGGGAAAAGAAAGAATAGCCTTTGACAGTAACAAAAAAAAGCAAGTATGGAGAAAGCAACGTATTAAATCCTTTTCACAGTCAAGAGGCCAACAAAAACGCTATATATTTATAAAGGAAATGAAAACCTGTCAGGAACAAAATGAACTGAATAACAGAGCTTGGGTTGAATAAAGAGAAGTAAGAACTAAGAACCAAAATCACCACTAGGGTGGAAAATACAGCATGCTCTGCATCCCTGGAAAGAGAGGAGTCAGAGAGGAGTCTCCAGCTAGTCCTGTTCTTCTGAAAATCTTATTTGTAAATTCTTGATGTTGAAGATTACCTGAAAAATCACCAGGAAATGTACGAATTCATGAAAACTCCCATAGAACACAACTATTATAAACCCAACTACTGCTATCTTGATAGAAACAAGGCTTTTCAGTGTGCAGATGACTTGGATTCAATTCTTAATATTAAATAATTTAGCTTTATGTATCTAATTGCAGGAAGTTTGTGTGATTTCGAAAATAAACAACATATTTCATAATTCAGATACTTAATTATTATTACCATATTGATTGCAGGAAATAGGATTAACCACACATTATATTTTGTCAGTGGATAATGTCAACAATCTTGAAGTGATGGCTACCAATGAATTAGCTGGATGTACTACATTAAAAACAAAATACAAACCACAGCCATCAAGAAGGAGAATTCTCAATAAACTGGCATGCTCATCATTCCACCTGGACTTCCCAGGGAAAAAAAGCATGCAAAGTTAAGCTCATGTTGAGGAGAAGAAAGCTGGAAGGATTTTATCTCTTGAAACTTGCCTTTCTTAGAGGGTTCATCAGTGCAGTCATTCAGTAGGTCCAAAAAGAATGATAATGCTCCTTCTTCCCCCTAGGTTCCTACAGAAAGGTTTGGTGAACCAGCACGAGGATCTGCTTGAATGAATTTCCCAAAGGACACCTGAGTGTGGCATGACCCATGCATGTCACCAGCTCTGCTTGGCACTGCTGCCAGGGGAGATCAGTCACAAAAGGCAGCAGCATCTCCAGCATTTAATACCAAACTCACCCAGGGCTCTGTCCTGATCCATCTTCCAGTACCCTCAAACAAAGGGCCCTGCCATGGGACAGGCCCCTGGCACCTTGGAAACATCCTCAGGCATTTCCTACCAAACGCAGCTCTCCAGAGTGGTTGGTTTCACTCCCTGCACAACCACACCCACCTCCAGCCAGGAAGCCTGTGCTGTGCTGAACCCCCACAGGATACCATGAAGTACAGCCTGGAGAGTCCACTTCAGCTCTCTCAACACACACATACTGTTATTTCAGATGGGAGCAGCAGAGGTTAAGTTGTGCATTAATGAGAAGTGTTGGTCTCAAATCTGAAAAGATGCATTAAAAAAAAAATCAAACCACAACAACCTGCTGAGATGCACTGGGTTTGCATCTTCCTCCCCCCAGACTGCAGTTACCTCTGTACAGCAACAGAAGGGAAAGGGCATTATAGGAAAAGAGCACAGGCCTTTTCCCTTGTACACGAAAGGCAGGTTGAGAATCTCCACAGAGGTACTTAAACTTCTCTTCCTGTACAGAAAAAAGGGCTCAGATACTCCTGGTATTTGCTTTTCATCATCTTGAGGACTCCACAAACCCTTGAGTGCGCTGGGAGCTGTTGGACAGATTCTGCACGGGAAGGCTGGCAGTGGTGGAAGGAGTTTGTGTGGCAGCATTCCACTGGACTCCTCAGGCAGGGATGGCCACTCCAACCACTTCCCACCTCTAGGAATCCCAACCACAGCTTTCATCAGCCCTGCCTCACTCTTTTCCCATTCCCCATCCCATCAGTGGAACAGGAAAATACAAACCCCCCGATTCAGAGTGAAGGCACAAAGCCACCACGTCCAGGGCTGAGCTGCAGAGCTGCCCCAGCACCCCTGCAGAAGTGAGTGGCCTTGGGGCAGCTCTGAGAGCTGGGCAGCCTTTGGCAACACAAATTCCTCAGTGCCTTTTAGCCTCGAGAGCAGAGCAAATCCCTTCGACACTAACAAGCATCTGAATTAGCAACTCAAGGAATTCCAGTGGGTGTCCCCAGAGAAACCGGCTCTGGCAGAAGGAATTAGCACTCTCCTCCTCTCTGGACAGTGGAGCAACACTTGTTTGCACTCCCAGCTAAAAACAGTGCAGGAGCCCAACACGTGTTGTTCCTTAAGGGGACAGCCCTTGACAATGCATTAAGGCCAACCTGCCTCATGGCTAATGCTGCACTTCCCAGGATTTGGTGAGGATCTCCCACCCTGGCTTCAGCCCCCACAGACAGACTGGTGCCTTCCGAGCTCACAGCGTTCCTGCCAGGAATCAGCACTTATTACACCTCCACGTTTTTGCTTTGGCTCTTTCTGTGACGAGGTGGGGCTACAGGCAAGTGATTTTCATCCTTTAAATGCAGAGAAGCCCTGCCTGGTTCCCAAGGCTGGCACCACTGGTACAGCACACCCAGCCTGAGGCTGCTGCTGGGCATTTCTCAGAGCCTGAAACAGGTGGTGACTCCAGAGAGCAGTGCTCTACAGCAGCCTAACACAAGGATTTCGGAGCTGGGACACCTGCCTAGGATTTGTGTCCTCATGTCCCACAGAGACAGGGCAGGAAAGGAGAGCTGGGCTCCTGCAGGGCTGGCAAATGTCCTGGAATCCCCCATGTGCACCCTGAAAGGTCGATTACTGCAACATTTTTACATGCAAATACCTCGGAGCTAGTTTCTCAGATCGACTTTTCCAGATTGATCCAGGGCCCAAAGGCACTAATCTCAGGCTTTAGTGAGTGAGAGCTGTGGCCCCATTTCCAGCAATGCCCAGTGTACAGCAGGGAACAATAGACAGGCACTGCTATGGAAAACTCCGGTCATTGTCTTTATAATTTGGTATTACATGATTCAGCTACACAAAATCTTTCATCAGATGTGACAGAAAGGGAAACTGCTGTATTTACATAGAGTAGCACGTAGCACATATGTTTGTGTGTGTGTGTGTGTGTGTGTACACACCCTCCGTATGTTTTTCCAGGAAGCCTACAGGAATCAAAATCCATCTCCATTTGAGATAGATAACCCTCACAGACTTTCTTGAAAAACCCTTCATTTTTCGTTTCCTCAACATTGCAAGTTTATCTAAATATACTAAAAATGAAATACAAATGAACGCCAATGATTCTGCCCTCACTCCACCTAATCTAAACATAAGCAGAATTTATAAATTCATTACCAACACGAGGAGAATTTCCTTGCCCTCTCTGCCCCAACAAACTGTGGCCAGCTGCTCAATTTACCCCAGATCTTGGTTAACTCTAATCCATATGAAGTTTTAACAGTGATGCCAGGAGTAGGTGCTGAAGGGGAACAGAGCCAGCCCTACACAGCCTCCCTCCCACCAGGAGAAATTCCCATGATCTGAAGCAATGGCCAGCACTCTGCATGCTCCACTTTGGAAAGCACAAAGAGGCTTGACGAGAATCAGAAAGCAAAATACTTTATGGCACATTCAGAGCCCAGATAATATTTTTGACCTGGAGACAATTGCATTTGAACAAAAGTACTTCTAAAAGGACTTTATGGCTGTGCACAGCATTTGCAGCGAAATCAGCGGAGGTTTTGGACCCTGCATAGACAGAATTTAGCTTAAGTCTATTTTTTGTCATACTGTGGGACTATGGAGGCCACCAACATAAAGACTATTTTTCCCAATGCCAGTTCTTAAAGGAGCACCAGCAAAAGACACAAGGTACCACCAAGAACCTTTGGAACTCTCCCACACCAAGAAAGGAGCCTCTTCCCCCAGACAAGTCCCACAGACTGGGGGCCTGACACCACGTTGCCCATGCTGTAAACACAGCAGCCATCTCAAAAGCAGGCCCATAAGGAGTTAAATGTAGACATGAACTCTCAGTCCCACTGAAGTCAGTAACATCTTTGTGATGATTCAAACAGGGCCATGAGCTCAGATCACCATGTGACTGGTTTTTGAAAGGAGGACACCAAGGTGCAGCCCAGCTCTGCAGTCACTTCAGCCAGCACACACGTCTGCCTGCAATATCACATGTCAAAATCCTTCCAGTAGAACAGGTAAACCATCAGGATGGCAGCACACCCACACCCTGAAGCCTCACACTGCCAGATCTTACAGCAGGAGGAGGTCAGGCCTGGGCAGAGGGAGCTGCAGATCTCCCCAGCACATCCTGATGCCCGGCCCCTTGCACCACTTGCCCCACTCCTCTGCCAATATAACCCCCTGGAAAGGCATCACACAACATAAACATGGAAAGTTCAGATTTCCTGATAAGACAAGGAAAACCACAGCTCATGACTTCTTGCATTTCCAAAATTCCCATGGCAGGTTTCCTTGGTGGAGGGGACCTGACACCTGTCAGCCTCCACCACAGCTTTTCTTTCCTCAATATCCAACAGCTCCAAGTGCTCCATCCCTACAGAGTTTGGCACTTTGTAGATTTAACAGCTTTAGCTTTGCAGAAGAGCCATCACAGAGTTAATACCATGAGGAGATCACCTGTGCTTGGCACTGCTTTAGGAGGTGCCCACAGTGGCCCCAAACCTCCATTTCTCTTGTGGCACTGTATGCCCATTTTCCAGGAACACCTCTTAAAATCCCAGTCAGCCTGTAAGACAAACTGGGTGATGAAATAGGGGCAAATGCTCATACTTAGCAATCTACAGCAACCAGACAGCACCCTTGATTCGAGAAGAGGGAAGAGAAGCTGCAGGTGACACTGATAACAGGGTACCAACACCTCTGGTACCTCCTTGGTGCAGCTGCTCTGCAGCCACCACTTCTTCACTCTGTCTGTCATTGCAGCCATCACCTCTTCACTGTGTCCATCCCCTTTGCTCTGTCCATAACTGCATCCATCCCCTCTTTGCTCTGTCCATCCCCTCTCTGCTCTGTCCATCCCCTCTTTGCTCTGTCCCTCATTGTGTCCATCCCCCCTCTGCTCTGTCCATCCCCTCTCTGCTCTGTCCATCCCCTCTTTGCTCTGTCCCTCATTGTGTCCATCCCCCCTCTNGTCCAGCCCCTCTCTGCCCTGTCCAGCCCATTTGCTGCCCATCCCCAGTACAGGGGCAGCTCTCAGAGTGTGGCAGACCCCGGCCTGTAAAGCCCATGTGCTTCTCTGGCACAGCCAGGGCAGGAGAGGCACCCAGAGGACAAGCCCATCATTCCTGCCTCTCTGCTCCACCCTCCCTGTGGGACAATCCACCACACCAGCCCCAGTGGAAGTGTCAGGGGAAGCAGAGAACGTGCTGGAACATTCTGGAACACGCTGCCCAATGATGAGCCTCTTACCCCATTGGGGGCATCTGGAACCACCCCCCCAGTCCTTCCCCAAGGCCAGAGCCTCAAGTTTACAGTGAGCTACTCAAAGAACCACAGCACACTCTCCACGGTTAATGTAAAATATTAATGTCTCATTTGTTCAACAATTTTGTGGAAATTAAAACTTTTAGGTTAATCATATACTGAACAATTTTAATTAAAGCAGTTATAAAACAATTAATCCATGAGAGCAGGTTTGGATCCTTGCCAGCCTTATTGGTTTAATACATGTAGGCAAAGCTTATTTCTCCCCGTGTTTGACTTAATGAATGCTAATAAGTGACACAAAATATGCATGCAGAGCTCCTAATATAGTTAGTCCATCTGGTTTCACTTGCATTTTGTATTTGTCATTTTGCTTTGATAGAGGAATTGAAAATGAATTCTCCGTGCTAGAAATTAGAAGAACTTTGTACCCTGCTTAATTTAAAGCAATTTTTGCAAACCTTTTGGGGGAAAAAAAGACAGCAATTGAGTACAGTACATTACTCAGCTATCTTTTTGGGTTTTCCAAGGATGGAAAAGAGCAGAGGACAGAAATACAAGACTGTACCACAGCACTGAAGGAATAAACAACACGTGCTCAGCTTTTTTTCCATCAGTATTTCAAAAGATGTTTTGTGCTTGAATAGATTGTGATATAAAGGCAGGGGATAAAATATGATTTTAAGTGTCTGAGACAAATCCTCTACTACTCCAATTTGTTCTGCATTACAACTTGTTTGATCCATTTGGGGATGTACTTGTTTGCCAAAGCAAGCAGAGCTCAAGCTCTTTATTGAATATTTAATTATGCCAAAAATGGTTACCTTTTTAGCACTTATGTTTGAGTTACACAGTCATTCATGTTACTTGCAGCAATGCTCTGGACCATCAGCCTTGCCATGGAAAAGCCACAGGCAGTGGCCCTGTAGAGCTGAACTCCTTTGCATGTAGCTCCAACCACCCTGCTTTTTCCCAAGGATGTGCCAAAAATAAAAAGTAGGGTGTTCTCCAGGTGAAATTCAGATAACACAACTCAGGTCACTATGTGGTCACACATGATGTGATCTGTCCCCATGGGAAGTGCTTCTATGGATAGTCTAGTTCCCAAAAGAGCAGCACCACCAGCTCTTTGCAGTCCTTTCAGGGGGTCCCAGCTGACCCTGCACAGGCCATGAGGGTCCTTCCATTAATCCCACTGGGGTCTGGATCAGCTCTAGATGATCTCTAGGGCTCTGGGCACGTTCCCTTCCAAAACCAGAGTGACACAGCAGAGGCACAGCTGCCCCAGGTTAAACTGTGCACAGTTCCTTCTTCCATGCCTAAGGTCACTTCCACTTCTGCTGCTGAGATGTTCCAAATGGTGACAACAGGGAGCCTATTAGAGCTTAAAAACTAGCTGTGTTCCCAGAGGACCAGTGTCCCAAATTCAGTCACACTGGAACAAGCAGGAAGAAGGGAATTGTGTGTGTGTGTGGAACACGGGAGAGCAGAGGAGGAGAGCACCATCGACCATGCACTGACCACCACAACCCCTGTCGGACCCTCAAGGCAATGAAGGGAAAAACTTCCTTTCTCCTGGTGCTTCAGAACTGCAAAAATGACGATAAATCTGTGCCCCAACCCCTGGCATTATCTGCTTAACCTGGTAATTGGTTTATGAGTCACCCTTGGGCTCACCTTGATCTACAATTTTTGAGTCCCATTGCTCCTGCACTGGTGCCTCCTGCTACTTCCCCCAGGAAAGGTGCTCTGACCACTGCAGGAGGGAAATGTGGGCACACAGCCTGTGCTCCACACTCATCCCACACCTGCACTTCCCTGTCCTGCAGCATTTAGTCAGGGATGACCTGAAGGCAACAAGACCTGGACAGCTCTGTGGTACAAAATGCAGCCTCAGTCCACGCCAGATCTCCGGCCATTCATTAAAAATGCCAGCTCAGCAAGGCAGCCCAGGAGGAAGATGGAGTGTAGGGGGTGCACGGAAAAGACAAGGAGGGGGACAAATGGGAACAGCTTCAGGCAGATGAATAACTGCCTTACAATGAACTTGCTCACTGTGCCTGAATTTGGAAACCGGTGTGTGAAAGGAAGCCCTGTGAGAGGGCAGTGTGCCCGTGGTACCCGGGGCAGGGCACACAGGGCTCAGAGGCCAGGAATTTGTGCCCCTGGTTAGTGCCACCTCCCTCTGCGACACCCAGCACACATCCCCCGGCCCGGGAGCTCTCTGCCGGCTCAGATCTGTCACTGTTTATCCCACAGCAGTCTCTTCAACGATGATATTGCATTTTTCTGCCAGAAAGATCCCCAAACAGCTCCGGAGCCCCAGGCAGGCTGCTGCGGGCCGTGCTGTCCCCACAGGAGCCCTGGGCGGCGGCACCTCCTGCCCGCCAGGGCCCTGTCACCGACGGCCACACCGCGGACGGGCTGGTCCTGTGCCAAGTCTGAGCACGAAGGGACACCCAGCACCAAAAATGAAATTAAAATAGAGAGCCTGCATCACCCAAACGACCCAAACTGAGAGCTTGCCAACAAGCTCTTTGAAAGTGCTAAATACCTTCTCTGTGTGTCACTTAGAAAGAAGAGACGTGGCTCTTCTGCACCGAGACACTCCGGCAGAGCAGTTTTGGTGGGTTTTTTTAAGTGTTTAAACATCCTACAAACACTGTTTAGGGAAGTCAGCAGGAGGTCAAATAGAAGCCTTGTGTCTCAGTGGATAACGATCCTTCTGTGAAATCATTCCAGCACGAATCTAGTCACTCTTACATCTCCCTCTCCACCTTTTTTTTTCTTTTATTTTAAAGGCATTTTAGCAAAGCTCACTTTGAAGTTTAAACCTTCTGCAACAACACCACTTGCCAACAAGATAAAATATTTAGTACTGCTATATACTAAAATCATATCTCTAACAATACCTTCCACGCCTGACATAGCACAAAAGTTAATTCAGCCAACAAAGCAATGCTTGCATTTTGTGTCTCGAGAAGCAGCAATTTATCTTTTTTGTATATATAAATTACATACACTATTGTGCCATTTAAACCTAAAACCTCCTGTTGTTAAATACAGAATAGAAAGATCTTTAAACACAGACAAAAAGATCAGAGCTGTAGGAAGAGCTGTGACAAATGTAGGAGAATGGCAAAATAAATGTGAAAATCATGATGCTCCCCAGCGAATCCTCCCTGCTCAAGCTGACACGTCTCCTTCACCTCGTTGGGTTGGTTGGGGGTTTTTGGCAGCAGCATCTCACTTCAGTGATAATGACAACAGTCCGGATTTGTCATTGTTTCAGGGTGTGTGACTTCAGAGAACCTGCAGCCCCCAGCTGCAAAGTGCAAGCCCACCACAGAGCCCCCCCACGCACCAGGGCACCCTTGCTGGGTGGTACCAGCATCCCACCCACGCTGGCAAGAGCCCATGAGGGAAACACATCTCCCTAAGGGCACTGCAAATGCACCTCCTGGACAGGTGGGGGTTTTAAGCACAGCCACTTGCCCATGTTCACACCACTTCTGCTGTTCTCGGTTTCCCGTGGTTGGTGTGTAACATTTAATGCCTGTGGCTGCCTCCCTCTCTTGGAGGGTCCCTGAACAGAGGATGGTGAGCACTCACCATCACGGATTCAATGGGAAAACAACACAAAGCAGGTGAGGGCAGGCACTGCCTGCCAGTGACAACAGGGCAGGTCCAACATGCCTGTGTCACAGCTCCTGCCCCCACAGCCTCAGAGCAGGCACATGCAGGGTGGGTGGTTACCCAGCTCCCTGCACAGCCAGGGAAGGAGAAGCCTCCCCTCTGCAAACAAATGTGCTCTCAGAAAAGGCAGGAGTGATGCAAGGGTTAGGGAAGAGAAGGGAAACTCGTATTGCAATCTGGCATTTTGGGTTTGTTGATTAAAAAAACAATGGAAATGTTGCAATGACTGCAATGCTTTGTTGGCAAGGCTGTTTCTTCTTAGTTTTGTCTTCTCTATCGGTCTCGCCTTCTTTAGTCGCCTCTTAAAAACAAACTTAAAGAACCAATAACTACCTTCCCCCAACCAAATTGTACCATCTGTTCCCACTTCTGCCCTTGCTTTTATAGGCTGCTCTTTACCATGCAAAGAGGCATCACCTCAGTGCCTCACGTACCACATCCCCCCTCCCAGCATAATTCGATGCATTTTACTCTTTCACATAAAATTAGCAGAAACAGTCCCATAACGTCTGTCTTTTCTCATCTCTTTGCTGTACCTAGAGCTCACAAATTCTCCCCAAGCAATTCAATTCCCCTCTCACATATGCTCAGCACACATGCACTCAGTAATTCCATCTCCACAGAACTGGCTCAGGGCTCCCAAACTCCAAAAAGGCAAACTAATTTAAAACAAACACAGAAATGCCTTCCCCTTATACCTCTGCAGGATGCAAACAACAACACTGCCAGGCTGAATCAGCTCCCAGTTCCCAAGACCATCTCCAGAGCTCTGTTTTACCCCAGAACACAGCTCCCTCCACTGCTCCACAGCTGGGACCTGATCTGCCTTCCCATCCTGGTGCTCTCCCACCTCGTCCTGCCTTATTCTTGCTCCATTCAAATACTGCCTTCAATCTCCCTGTTCTCAAGCTTCCCAAGCAGTAGCTCTAAAGATGTTTCACATCCTCCTCTGGGCTTTGGTGTCTCCTCGTGCTGCCCACAGCCAAACCTTTCCCCAGCAGGCTGTGGAGGCCCCACTGGGAGCTCGCACAGAGCGGAAGAAATCCCAGCCAGGGGCTTTTTACAATGTGAGGCAAACAAAATCCAGGCACTGCCAAATGAGTGTTACCTGCAGCATAAATAACTGCTTTGTACAGGTTTATTATTTTTTAAACAATGGTATGTGTATACACATCCATATGTGTGCTTTTTTAAGGCACAGACAGGATTTTCATGTCAGTGATTTTATTTTGCTCTTCTTTGAAATTAAGAGCATAATTCACCAAGTGCAAACTTCTCCTGGGAACAAGCATTTCTAAAAATTCATGCTCTGCTTTCCCATTTAAATTACACCACAGCAAGAGCCTCGATCTTTATCTCACTTACACCTGATATAACTCTAAAGGCAGAAGCAGGAATACTACTAATTTACTGCAGTGTAAATGTTGTGTTTGTATTCATGACATTAAGACCAATGGCACAGATTCAAGCTCTCCTAACTGGAGTCCAACACCAGGACAGCAGTACCTGCCTTGAGCTGGCCTAGGCAAGTATTTAAGCAGAATCTCCAGGTTATTGTTTCCTCCCTATCTTGTGCAACTGCTCCTACAATGTGTTTTTAAGAAACCTGGCTCAGGGATCTGAGTGCTGACAGAGCAACCTGATGGGTAAGGCAAGAAGCAGGAATGTGCCACCACAGGAGGCAGGGAAGGGTGGAGAGAAACTTGCCTTCCTTGTAATAGATCCCACAGAACCCTGTCCCTGGGAGAGCCCCCCAAGCCCCTGTGGGGAACCCAAGGACCCGACCGACCTCCTGCATCCCCTGTGGCAGCCGGGAAATGGCACCGAGACACAGCTCTGCAAAAATGATCTATGAGAAGGAATCAAATAACAGTAATAAAAAAGCACTCCACCTGTGAGTGATCATACTTTTTAAGATGGATTAACAAAATGACTGCTTATTTATTGAAAATAATGAATAGCCTAGTGCTTTTAGTTTGGAAAGGGACGCAGGGGGGAAAACCTGCTGCAGCAGGGTTTTAAATAAACTGAAAACCTCTGTGGATGGCATGTATCACAGCCAGGAGTGAAACAGGGACTCCTGGGAACATGACTAATGGCAGCTCCTGGAAAGCACACCAGGAATATAAGCAAAGCTGGTAAAAGAGTCAAATGGAGGGAAAGGGAAACAGTGAGAAGAAAATGTAGGCTTGCTCAGCCTGGCTTCAATTGATGCCTCAACCTGGGATTTTAAAGAATTCTGAAACAAAGAGAAGGAAATGCCATCCCTGACCTAACCCTTGCACTGGGTTCTGACTTGGGTCTCTGCACTCTGGCCAAGCCCACATGCACGAGCATCTCTATTAACACAAGAGCTAGAGCAGAGACTGTCTAAAAGGGAGAGCAAACTCCTCAACCTGGGCTCCAGGATCTATCAGTCAGACTTCCAACAGGTCAACACTATAGCAATCAGAGCAGATTTCCAGTTCTGGGTATTTTCCCTATTATCTGACTGTTTCAGCACCTAAATCTTGAAGGCATCTTTGGTGAGCACCAAGGAGTGAAGCAGGGAAGGGCTCTTTGTTTTACAGAGTAATGCAGAGAAAGCAAGGGATCAGATTTCTGGGTCTAAATTCCCCTCCCAACACCACGTGCTGCATATAGAATACCTTGTCCAGAGATCTCCAGAGGTGCTCTGCCACAGCGAACCTCAGCATCCAGGACTTTAGCCAAGAATCAGCTGATCTTTACACAGCTAACCTGGCCCAAGTTCTCTGCCAGAAGAGAAACTGAATCCAAGTCCCGCAGCCTTTCCTGCCATTACAGATCCCCTTTCACCAGAAAACCATTCCATCCCTCCCTGATGGTACAAAACAGGTATCAGCAAAGGTACCAATAGGATGTTAACCCCAACAACCAGAAAAGCAGTGCATCACCACAGAAGTAAAAAGGCCTTTTAGAGACAAATTCTATAACCCCAAATTTTATTTTACTTTCTTCTTGGGATTTCATTAAGTAGCAGCAAGGAACAGGCAAAACAAGTGAGACGTTTCACCAGGACCTTCATGACAATGGGATCAGGAAGGTCCTGAAGGTAACGCGGCCCCACAGACACATTTTTGCCTCAGTTTGTAACACAGCAGTGTAAGAGGGAAGTGGGGTCATCGAGGACAATGTGATCTCCAGTACATACGAGGAGAAAAGTAAAACCCTTCCCTCTGGATTAGCTTTCTTCCCAACTGTACCCAGCAAATCATGGAAGCAGATTAGTTCTGGGTGCTCATTCAAACCATAATCCTCTCACCCCAGTGCCACTGCCTTCATGGTGCTAATTCAGTGAAACAGGAGATCCCATACAAAAGGCCTTACTGCTCATCTTGATTCCTGAGTAATAGCTGTGATAAAAACCAGGGCCTTATTCAAATTTCATCTACCTCTGTGAAGAACCGTGGAACTTCTTGCTTTGACACCAGCACTGCTAAACAAAAACTACCTAAAGAACTTACTAATTCTTTTTAATCTAAAAAAAAAAAAGAAAAGGCACATTCTTGCTTTTTCTGCCTGTCATATTCCTACTTGGACAACCAGGACTTGCACAGCACTGAATAAAAAATACACCACTCCTGACAGCTCACTCCTAAACGGGGGTAGAGTTAGATGAAAACTGAAACTCAGCATCCAAGCTTTTAAGAAACTAAACTGGCAGATTGCATGCAAACTTCCTTGGCAAACATAAACAACGAGAGCTGAATAATACATAAAAATATATATTGACAGAATGGTTTCTGTGCACACCACTTTTAACGTATATGATGGAAGCACCAGAGAATCTTTATGGAAAGCCAGCACTGACTCGGGTTGAAAGGCACCTTAACAAACAAAGGAAGTACATTAAAAAAATGCAGTGCTAAGACATTATCAAAACATGCATTATAGCCTGTGAAAGCCCTCTGTGAGTGTGTCTGCAGAGCCCTGTACACAGCATTGATCTCTCTGTATCTGGGATGCTTTTTGGGTGATGCCTGACCGTGGTTTACAAGGGCAAGTCCACAGGTCCCTGATGTTTATTTCTCTGCAGTTTTTTCCTTGTCACTGATAATGGTTTTCAAGCCACCCAGCCTGGGAGGATGCAGACAGAGGATTGCCAGGGGTGAGAGGTCAAAGCAATAATGTGCAGACCAGGGTCAGAAATATTTATCTGCACCAAAATGGTTCTGGATAATCAAAGAGTTGAAAATTAGTTTTGTGACAAGGCTTGTATTATTTGGCTGTTTGCCTTACACAGCACAAGTGAGGAGCAGGGCCTGCATCCAAAGGAAAAGGCTCTCCCCGAGGTCTGCCTCACCCACTGCAAGGACAGGGTGACAATCCTGTCATGGCAGGGTCCATAAACCTGCTCCTGCCACCTTTGAGAGCCCCTGCCTGGCCCCAGCTCTGCTGAACTTGCTGTGGGCACAAGGGCTGCAGCCCAAAGCTCCAAGGGACAGGGAGTATCTGTTCCCAGGCACATCCTGCTGCCAGTGGAACTCCCACATCCCTGGTAAGTGGTACAAGGTGAAGGTCAGACACAGCTTACACTAAACACTGAAACCAAGATTATTTCAGAGCTGGCTGAGAGCAAAAATCTTCTGGACAGATAAAATCACTCACAGAAATACAGCCGAGTGCAAGCCCTTCTGCAGCTCAGCAGGCACACCAGCACTTTGTATTCTCCCTCTCCTCTCCACTCTGCCAGCTGTTTTTCACTTCATGTTTACTGGTAATGCAGCAGAGCATCAGTCCCCTGGATTTCAGTAAAGTATTTACTCGCTCTGAAATGGGAAAACATTGCTCTTGTTAAAAATTCCCATCAGGCTGAAGCAGATCTGCTCCTCAGATAATATAATGACACTGAGGTCCTCAAGAGAACCCCCTCCAAAGCTAATAAAGGGAAAACAAATCCAGTTACATTAGGTTAATTTAAAGAACTTCTCTTTTTTTAATGTACGTGGAGAGAAAATGGAAGAAACCTACTAAATTAATTCCAGCATTATAAATTTGATTTAGTGAATGCAGTGCACACCACTGTGAGAGCAATAACAATATAGGAATGTTTTAGGCAGAGAAAATAAATTATTTCAAAAGGGAGTGGTGAGGGAAGAAATGACAAATGTGTGAGAGAGAATCCGCTCCACTATTAATTAGAGATCTGCACTTCTGTTTGCATTTGGCTTCATTAAACGAGGAACTGGAGTTAGCAGAGGCTCCAGACTCAGTGGAGAGAAACAGCTGGAAACTCAGCCAAACCCTGCAGAGGTGCCTGGTTCTTACCTCAGCTGCAGGAGAGCCCTGGGTGACCAGCTCAGATTTATGCTCCTGTTCTTTGCACACCCAAGTGCAAATGATGAACCCCAGCTCTGGGGAGCAGCTGCAGTCCCAGCTACTACAAAGGAGCAAGAGAGACTTCATCCTTAAAATCAATGAGTCTGCCCAAGCTACTGCTCCCAAAGGGGTCTTTAAACCCATCTAAAGTGAACAGTGATCAAGAAAGTGAAGTGCTTTGGCAAGCAAGCCAATGGACTATGGGTAATACTAATGAAATGTGGGGGCATCTCCCCGTGTTCCTCATGTCTGGTTCCTCAGGAGGCAGGAGGAATAACTGACTGTGGGATGTTCTGGACATTTCCTGCTGGGACTGAGCCTTGGGCAAACCCTCCTGCCTTTGTGCTGGAGTGAGCACACTGGAGAACCCGAAGGATCTCAGAACAGCAAGGACAGCAGCCCTGCTCCCAGGAGAGCAGGAACACAGGGAAGCTCCCAGCAAATGATGCACATGCTTGTTTGCTCTGCTGAGATGACAATACTGTTGCATTTTCCATGCACAGTCTCCAGGTACTGCAAATTCTTTCGTTTTCAGAACAGGGATTTCTTCTCTAGCCCCTGGAGACACTGACCCAAAACACACTCCCTTAAGGCAATCCCATGTCTCCTTGCAAAGTAATTGGCATGTTTTCCTTTGGCTTGGTATCAATCACACTCCCTTCTCAAACCCTGGTAGCTGCCAAGCAACTGCTGTGACTACATAACTTCCCCCAAAATCAGTGGGAGAGGGGAAAGAACAACAGACACTGCCCATCCACAGGTGGAATTGCCACTGCTCCCAGAGGAGCCTCGGTGCTGGGGGGGCAACACTGCAGGGGGATCTGCTCTTCCACCTCCAGCACCACAGGGAAAAAGAGAAAGCAAAGGCAGCAGCAATTTAATCTAAAGAAGATAACACCAACCATGGATGTATTCAATGAAAAAAGAAAAGGCAACACAAAGAACAGCAAATTAATACACAAGCTTAGCTCTTTTTTATATATATAACATCTGTCAAAATACTGAAGTGTTTGCTTTGTTGTACAAGCAGGAGGTTATGATTTTGCATTATGATTATGATAGAGCAGGGCAGTATTATAAAAATAAGAGATTTGCTTCATTGTCTCTACTGGTTTGAAGTTACTAATTATGAGACTGCTAAGTGCCAAATGGTCAACAAGCAAATCTAATTGTTATTTAACTGCAGTCAGCCAGGTTGTAGATGCACTCACAATACACACATGTACATTTAGGACACTGCTGGTTGCATGTGGAGTCGAGCCTAGGAAAGGGAAGACAGCACCACATCTCCCAGCCACGTGTTTGGAGACACTCTGCCAAGCAGGCACATCAAGGCAGCTGAGAAAAGTGTCTCATTTTTCTGACTTGGGCTCCTTATTCCAGGAACTGAGTAGCAGGAGGCAGAATATAGAACCAGAGAATCACAGAATGGTTTGGGTTGGGAGGGACCATGGGCAGAAACATCTTCAACTAGACCAGGTTGCTCAGAGCCTCATCCAGCCTGGCCTTGAATATGTCCCAGGGATAGACAGCCACCACCTCTCTGGGCAACCTGTGCCAATGTTTTACCACCATCATTGTAAAAAATTCTCCCTTATATCTAATTTTAATCTACACTCTGAGTTTAAAACCATTCCTTCTTGTCCTGTACAGGCTCTACCATAAAGTTTCCTCATCTTTCTTACAAGCCCCCTTATAGTATTGAAGGGCTCCCTGGAATACTCTGGATTTTGTTAAAACTCACAGGAGACATCCATGCAATGCAGAACAGTGATCACAATGGGGGCTTTAATCTCCCATAATGGCAGAATCTGGCCCCTTTCCTATAGCAGGGTTTGGGAACTGCCTTATTACTTCTGAAATTACAGCTGGAAGGCTGTGAGAGATGGCAATGGGGTAGAGATAACTGGGGTACAAATCTTAAATTGATGCCACCACAGCACCACATCAGTCACTTAGAGGCCCCCAGAGGTGCAGGAGAGTAAAAATCAGTTTGGAGGAAAACAGACTCACACACAGCAGGGAGGGACGGGGGAGAGGAGGCTGGGACAGGGGGACACCTCACCTGTCCCACCACAGAGGGAGGGCTGCTGTGCTAAAAAGCCAGGTCCAGGAATGGGGAGGAGGAGCCGAAGCAAATGCAGCTGCACGGCAGTCGCTGCTCCATTCCCAGGGCACTGCCCGCCCGGGACAAAGGAGTAGCACCCAGAGAAAGAACTGACCCCCTTCCTCCTGGCCAGCCGAGCCCTGAATTACAGCACTGCACTCTCAGGAGTGATTCCCAACACACAGGGGCTGGATGCTCAAAGAGGGCTCTGTTCCATCTCTACACCCTGGGAGTTTTTCCCCAGGCGCTCAGTTACCACGTCCTGGGACAGGCTGCACACACTGATCCCTCAGCAGAGCCACGAGAGCAGCTCCAGGCTGGCACATGATCTGAGCCTTTGCCTTGAAGGTGGATTTATCCTTTCTCCAAGCCCCAGTTCTCCCAGAGCATCCCTGGTCACAAGTGGGAAGATTTCATTTATTTGACCATCACTTCAGAGGCCTAAGGTGCCATCTGGAAAGGGCACACGGAGGATCCACATGAATGAATAATGTAATTCTCCCAAAGCAGCACAAATAAAATACAGCATGATAATGAGGAAATAACCTTTGGTTTCTATCCATTTGCCTTCCCAATCTCTGAGTTACTTTCAAGAGTTTGGGTCAGCTTTTTTGTGTGTTTGTATTTTGGGGCTTTTGTTTGGGTTTTTTAAACTTCTTTTTAATTGCATTGTTTTCCTGAACTTTTCTGGGGCACTGCACTGCGATGGATTCCACAGAGCTAGTCTATGACAGTTCACCTTTAAAGGATTAGGCAACCACAGAAAGTATTATAACAATGCAGTTTATGTAGACCTGGAATGTATTCTCCAACGAGATTAACCTATCTAATAGGATTTGGGGAAGCTTTCAGAGCCATTAGGATGCCCCGTACATGCTGAAGGCTCCAGATGCTGTAACCATTTGATTTAATCTAATCAAGACTGCCTAGGTGTATTTTGTCAGTGGATGTTTCTGTCATTTTCACAATACATCTCAATAGACAACTTCCATCCAAGCTCCATCATGTACAAACAGGCAGGCACATTTGAGGCTAATCTTCAATTATAAGAGCCACTAATTATTAAAGCCTGGGTTTACAGCTGGTTACAGTCTAATCCTGCATGGTATGGAGCATTCCCCTAAGTGCTGCTGAAGGGACACTCTGTGTGCCCACTTTCCTTTATTTTACCTTATAAACCATTCCACCCTGTCCTTATTTGTCACTCATCCTTAGGAGGAGCCCTCAGTGCCCCTGGGTGCCAGGTGCTGTGGAGATCAGCAGTGCTAAGGATGGAAAGGAAATAAAACCATCCTTCCCCAGCTCTCTTGCCACACAAACACACAGAGCCAGAGGAGCCGCAGGCAGAGTGTAATGGGAGGGTGGCTGGGCAGGGAGATGGAGGGGCCTCTCTGCACACATCTCACTGGAGAGGCAAAGACTGCTATAAATCACACTGATGAGCACTTACCCTCTGAAGTGAGCAAGGGCCCTGGGAGGGATGAGCAAGTGCAGGAGTTACCATCTCCTCAGGGGCTTTCAGCCCCAAAAAACCATTTCCTTTCTCCACGGGTTAAACAGATCCTCAATATACATTCTTTAAAACCCAGCCTGGAGAGGAAAGCACAGACCAGCTCCTGGGCTGGTGAGCACTCCTGGCTGAGAGAGAGACAGAGAAGTGTCCAGCATTCCCAAAAAACCTACACACATCTGGCAACTGCACACACAGAGCTCCCACCAATCTAAGGGAGCACCCACGCGTGAGAGGGGCTGGAGCAACATCTGGGGCATCCAGGTGTGGTTTTTGCAGGTATCTGCTCATTTGTCACCTCTGTCCTCACAAGTCCGAGGTAAACAGAGTTTTTTAGGACTCAGGAGATTGCACTGAAGAAAGTCTGATCACCAGATGCACCTGAGGTGAATGTGCTTTTGGGTGACCATGGTGTCACATGTCCATCCATGTCACACAAGGAGCAGCTGTAGTGCCAAGTGACTTTAACCTGAACTGGGCAGCCTCAGCAATGCTGTACATCTATTCAAATCCTCCTTTACATTTACTTTCAAGGACTAGTTCAGGCATTTCTTCCTCAGAGATATTCAGAGGAAAGGAGCAAAGATGAAAGCCTGCAGCAGCCTCTGGGCAGGATTTGTCCAACCCTGTAATTCAGCCCTCCCAAGAGACCAAAATTTGAGAGGTATGGGCACATCAGCAAATATGAACCATTTGAGCTGATCCTGACTTACCAGGCTGTGAGGAAGGGATTCCTCATTCCCCAAACACCTTCTCACGTGACTCTTCTTAAATGACTATTTTTCCCATTATTTCTCCAGTGGAAACAATTATTTTTAGCATCAAGCCTAAAAAGCCCAATGGATGTTACTGACAACTCAGAAACATGATGTTCCTCCAAAAGCCTTCATCCCTGCCCCTACAGATTTCCCCCTGGCAGCAGCTTGGCCCCCTTGGCCCGTGCTGCACAACCAGTACTATCACTCATCCTGTGTAACATCCAAGGACACCACAGGCACAGCACGTGGTGTGTTCTTGTTTTAGGCACTGCCTCATACACAGCAAGTTGTGGCTGTGAACAGCTAGTGGGGGTTACAGAACCAGCATTTCAGGAGACACCAAAACAAAGTCAAGATGGATGGAAGGCAGCAGATGCTCAGATCTGTAAAGCACAGGAGCTCCATTGATTTCAACAGCTTTTTATTCAGTTGCTGGCTTGGTGCATGTTGCCAAATACTAAATGTTCCCCAATCTCGTGCCAAGGCACAGGAGATGGTAACAACCTCTGAGCAAGTCAAGTGAAATCTAACACTGGCACATACTAATAACTTCACCCATTCCAACTTTTTTCCCTGTGGCATTCATGGGAAAAGCCAGGCTTAGCTCTCAAGTTCCCTCAAAGTTTAACACTGCGCTTGCTTTAAAATGAGAATTAAATCTGCATCGAGGAAGTTAGTTTGGATGTAGGTTAGGGCTAATTCAAATTAAAATATAGTTCTATTTTTCTTAAACACAAAGTTTTGTCACTTCTAGAAGCCTTGCCAGAAAAAAGCAGCCCCACTGCCTAACTAAATCCACAGAGTCAAGTCAGGCAGACACAAGTCTGGCTCTGCCACAGATGCTGCAGGTGACCTTCAGCAAGTCAGCAAATAGTCCCAGGACTACCCTGTCCCACAGGAGAGCTCTCCAAGTTATTCCATTTGTGCTCAGCAAATACTGTTAAGTCATTGGGAAGACTGAAGAAATGCAACAACTTCATGCTCGTTCACATTGCTCACTCCAATATTCTTTTTTTCCTGAGTATTTTTATAATGCTATTTTATTTCCTTTCTCCCTCCCTGTGCACAAGGTGTTTGAATAACCAAAGCAGTACAAGAATCAGGTTATGCCCTGATTCCTTTGGGCTCTCTCCTGTTTAAAATTTCCCTCTTCCAGAGAGCTGCTCTGGCTCGGACAGGAGGGAGCTGGAAGGGGAAGGGCCTTGGGACAGAGACAGTTTGATGGAGACTAATGATAATTCCTTGACCTACCATTTGGCCACAAATTAAAAGCCATTCCAAAACAGTCTGTAACACTTATGCTAAGTTGTCTAAATGCACCGAAAGCTGAATGCAACTCCTGTATCAAATCCAGCTGCTGCTTTAAAAAAATATAGTAATAACAGAAAAATCCTACAAGCCCCCCACAGCCTCCACTGACTGCAGAAGCACCAAGTACAAGCACAGCAATACAGGAAATAATCTCTGAAAATTACTGAGAATAAGCTTAAACTGAATGGGTGATCACCACTGGTTTGGACATTAAAAATATTCATTCTCCTCTTCTATGTCAACTTTGCAGACTCTCCTCTTTAACAAAGTTGACAGTAAAAAAAAAAGAAGCTGTATCTGATCTCATCAGCCATTCTGTCTTTAAAGCATTTGACTACAATCCACACCAGACATACTTACCAAACTTTAAAATACAGCCTCTCAACATTGTTACAATTAAGTCACTCTGAAATGTCATGAAAAGCAATCTAGTCCCATTAAAATCTTCACACTCATTAAAAAAGCACTTACAGACTCGAAAATGTTCCTAATACATTATTTAAAGACACAAGATGTACAGTGACTAAAAACCTTGTACAGAAAGGGAATAGCAACAGTCTACTTTTAAAAAGCCTGTGTGCAAATGTGTGTTATAATTAGCTAATTGGGAAACTGCAGGTAGAAGGCAGTTTGTCATCTCCTGAGTTTTGTCTAGGGGGTTTATTTATTTATTTCATTCTTTTTCTAAAGAGGGAAAACGGTGCTTTCTTTTTATGGAAGGAAAAAATCCTATTGTAGGCAATTTATGATCATTATGCAGATGACATGTGCCAAAGCCACCTCTTTTCCTGGAAGGGGCAGGGAAAACCACAGACATCCTCTGATACCAGCAGGCCAAGCTGGGTCACTGGAAGTTGGCCTGTGAGGACTGGAATTGCAGAACAAAGACACACAGGCTCAGGCTGTAACACAGCCACTGTTCTCCTACAAATGCTGTCTCTTTTTTTTTTGTTAACAGCAGATGAAGGTATAAAATTTGCATGTTTATTGAGCCCACTGCTAGATGAACCGTGCTCCTCCAGAGCCCCAGAGCAATGGAACAGCAGTGTATTCCTCCTCCAGGGAAGGCTCCTGCTCCTGCCTGCACCTCACCTCATTTAAATACTTGGATTTTAATAAGGCTTTTTCACAATTTTGACCAGTGTAAGAAGAGACTCAGGCTGCAGAGAGGCATTCAGACCCCAGAAAAGAAATACCATTTGAAGAAGCTGAAAGAATATGAAAGAATCTGGAAAGATGGATCTTTGTGAGGGGGATCCCCCTGTTTTCAGCAACACCTGCACAAACCCTCTTATTCATGTGATTAAAGAAAAACAGTATTTACTTGGAGAGAAGAAGGGCAAGAAGTCCTCAGCATCTTACAGAAGCTTCCAATCAATCCACAAAATAAAGAATCCAATCTAAGTCAACTCCCTGAAGGGCTTCCTTGTCCTCAAACCACAACCCCTCTGGAAAGCAGTGTGGCTCAGGGAGAGCACGAGGGCTCAGCCCAGTCTGCCAGATGCTTCCAGCTCTCTGCCTTTTTTCCAGGGAAACATGAGGTGGCACAGTGACCCAGTGAGAGCAGCCACCTCTGCCAACAGCCTGTGCTGGAGGTCTAAGGAGGATCAAAACAAGCTCAGTGCAGAACAAGTGTACCCAGAACAATCAGCCACCTGCACAAGCTGGGACTCAGGATCTCCTGAGTCTGCTCTTCAGCAGCCTGGCTCTGTGTCTCCTCCACAAATGCCTCCAGCACATTTCCAAACCCACAGCAGCTCCTCACACCCACCACAGCTCGCTGCCCGCTCACAGGAACAAATATCTTCATCTGCCTCTTCTGAGCCTCCACACTTCATCTGCTGCCTCTAGGTCTGCTATGAAGAACTTCAACAGACACTCTCCATCTACTTTACTCATGACTGTATCAATGTTTATCACATTCCTGCCTAATCATCCCTTTTCCACAATGAAGAGCTCTCTGTTCACTCATTTGCCCTCTCTCTGACCATCACCTTCACAGCCCATCTCTGTACCTCTCCCAGTTTTATTACACCCTTTAGAGATGGAGAGCACACTTAAGACACAGCAATCCATGGCTGTCTACAGTGGTATAATGGCATCTTCTTTTTCTCCTGTATTTCTGCTCAACAAATCCCGATACTCCATTAGTTCTGTGAATGTTCTTGAGCCCTGAACTGGGTGTTCCCTTAGGATTGTCCTCAGAGGGCAGGGGAAGTGTCCTGTGGAGGTTGTACATCGAGTGCCCTTCCTCTGCACATGCACAGTGACATTAGTCCTCAGACTAATGGCCAGTGTCCAGGGCCAGAGCAGGTGTGGGTGGGACAGAGCAGGACCCCAGCAGGACTGAGATCCATCACACACTGCTCTTTGAGCCTTGACCAACCTGGGTTGAGACATTACAACTGAAACACACTGAAGCACAACAGATACATCAATGATTTGTTACTCCAGATCTACAATAAACATGCTCAAGAGACATCCCAAACCTCGGTGCCTGTAGGCACAGGCAAAGTGGCTGCTTCAGGCTGCAAACCCCAGAACTAGAACACTCATTATAATACTATTAATATGGAACTAAAGTGTCAGAATGAGATTCGGTATTTGATACTCCCAAGAGGGGGCTACAAAAGCAATGAGCAGACTATGTGAATGAGTTTATCTTGGAGAATAATGAGTTTATCTTTAGAGAAAAGCCCATTGTAGGCAATTTATGACAGTTATGCAGGTTAGAGAAGGGGGGGAAAGCATGGGAGAAAAGGAGATGAAAGAAAGAAGAGCATCTTTTACAAATGCCAAAGACCTGAAATAATGTCACTTTAACTGCTGAATGCACTTCAGCTTTCAGGCAAATCAGTCATGACAATGAGCAACTTCTCAGTCACAGCCACACAGCTGCTTCCCAAGTGAGCTCTCCTTACCTCCACATCTTCACCCTGCAAAATGTGCTCCTGCTCTCAAACATGTCCTGGGCCCTCCTGAACAAAGGTCACCAATTAAAGGGAACACATGATCCCACTGTGGCACAGTGACCCATCCACAGCACTGGCTGTTCTCACTTGTGCAATGGCTGTCCCCGAATTTGAGCCTCTAGAAGCACAGGTCTTACAGACCTTCACCTGTGAATGCTGCAGCCCATGCAAAGCTCCTCCAGCTATTCTCCCTGGAAAGCCAAAGGAAGGTTTCTGACGTAATGACTGTCCTTGTATAAAGTTTATCTTCTGAAAACATCCTTCTCAGCTGTGCTTCTTCCAGCAGAAAATCCTGTCCACACAATCCCATCCTCTCTCACACTCTATCTAGCCTGCCCCATTCAGGTTTGGTTTTTTTAGTAGACCTTAATAATTGATGCAAATAGAAAAATGTTGCAGGCATAAAATAGCAAGAACAATCTGGGCATATTTTATTACAATGTTTTGTCATTTAACAATGGGGGCATGTGTTGTGAAATACCACACCCCTGAAGGTGAGATATTCTATTTTAATACAACACTACAGCTTCCACAGGAGAAGCTCAGCTCCAGTAATTTTTAACTATGCTAAATAAAAGCTAGTCCTCATAAAAGTTGTGCTATTGTGAGTATGGAACAAATTCAATACTCAGTGGGAATGCAGGGATCTAACTATAGTCCTCACATGGCTCCAGTACCTGAACTTCAACCTCCAAAGAAAAAGGCAGGGGTTGGTAGATAAGCAACTGTTTCTGTTTCTCTCCTACACCCCTTCCAGTGATGAGGGATTCCCACAGCTCTGAGATTAATGTTCTGAAAATGGCTCTAAAGCCAAGGCAAAGGTTTAGCTCATCAAGGCAAGTGACCATCCCAGCAGTGTGTGAAAATGAGTGCAGGGACTGCATCCATCAACAAACCCTCACCACGCCCTGACTCTGCTCTGTGCCCACCATGTGCCGGCTCAGTGTGTGTGGATTTGGGTGCTCAGACAGCACCAGTACCTGCAGTTGGCTTGGTCTGGACCTAAGGCAGCCACTGGGAACTAGGCATCGAGGTCCTGCTCCAGAATCCCAGAATCCCAGGATCTGCTGAGCTATCAGCAAGGATCCTGGAGTCCAACCCTCAGCCCTGAACAGTCCCCCGTGTCCCTGAGAGGATCATCCCACCCCTCCTGGAGCTCTGGCAGCCTTGGGGCTGTGCCCACTAGTGCCCACCCACACTGTGGCTTTGTGCCACCTCATAAAGTCCCGTGGCCTCTGCCTGCCCTGTGCCAGCCCAACCCACCCAGGATTTGCAGAACCTCCCCCTGCCCCTCTCAAAGCTCCTCCAGAGGCCAAAAACACCATTCCCTCCCTCTGCTTCTCTTCATTTGGAAACTCACTATTTTGAGCTGGGGGAATCCCTGAAAAATCACAGCAGAGAAGAGCCCAGACATTAATTTGTGTTTTCCTCCAGCCCATATAAAAGTGATTTGTTAAGTTTATTATTATTATTCCTTAAATCTCTTCAATTTTAAGTACTCAATTTTAAGTGCCTCTCCTTCCTCTTGGGACCCTTTGCCAAGCCCCCAGCACACAGTCTGAGCACTCAGCCCTGCTCACAGGTGATGCAGAGCAGCTCCACATCCCACCCACACATCAGCTCATCTTGAGGGTTGTGGAGAAGGATAAAGGGGTCTGATCACAGGGCAGTGAAGGCAGCACAATTCCTGTCTGTGAATTCAGGGAGCAGGGCTGACCACAAATGATTCATTCATCTCTCAAATATCACAAAAGACTATGCTTTAGCCTTTACAGCAGCAACAAAGCTACTGCATGGAAGAGAACCCTTGCTCCAAAGGAAATATTTGCTCTAAAAGGAACCCTCACTCCTTGAGACTGACAATGCTCTGCAGCATTGGAAAAAGCACTGAGAGCAGCTCTGGAGAGCTGTCAGCAGTGATTATCTGTGTGTCCTCACACCCCAGGGGTGGATCCTCGCACGGGAGACTTTGCTGAAGTAAAACCAGAAAGTAAAGAAAATGCAGTAAAGTCCAAGACTGACCAGCTCAGGAGGAAATGCTGGAGAATGGCATTTAGACCTGCGTGTAGGGGCAAATGCAGCTCTCCTATGCCCACTGCCACCCATGTCCATCTCCTCCACCCCCAGTCGCTCATTCCTGATATTTCCATTTACACCGACAGATTATTTTGGATTCTTTCTCAAATAATTTATTTTTAAGTGTTTTTAAGACTCACATGCTACTAAAATATTTGCTTTGTAGGAAGTGTCTTTTCCAGGACGGCAAGGTGAGGAGCAGGTCCATCCACCCCTGAGGGCACCTGCCAGTCAGGCACCATCTCCCCCTCAGCAGTGTGTCCCACCAGAGCAGGGGCTGCTCAAAGAGCTGCCTGGCATGTCCAGAGGGCAGATATCTGCCTGGGTCAATGCCACAGGAGATCTTGTTTCATGGCAAAACAATTGCTCATAAAAATTCCATTTAAGTTACTATAACTAAACATTGTCCAAATGAAAACCCAGGGGCTACAGCTGAACCCCGAGTGACTCTACTGGGTTGAAGGGCATTTTTGGTACTTTTTGTCTTGCCTTTTTTTTTTTTTTAATATTCATTGATCTGAACAAACATAATAATCACCATCTGTTGTGAACACAGTTGGAATGAAAAAAAAAACCACAAAAACAAAACAAAAGGAAAAAAAAAAAGAAAAAAGAAAAAAAGGAGGATCACATACAAAGCTGGTGTATACCAGTGTAATTCCTCTGACCCCAGCATATCCACCAACACTCAGGTAAAGTATGTCATCCAATTTCTGTCTGAAATTGCTCATAACATTAAAAATATACCTTTAGCCAGAGGGGTTTTGGTTTGGTTTCCTTTGTGGTGCAGGGCTGCTTTCTGCTTCCTTTTGTTCTAATGCTCTTGTACACTAAGTGGAAAAGGCTCTCAGATCTTGACATCCCACTTGACGAGAAGGATGGCACAGGCAGCACCATCCGTGTGTGCCTGCAGAGTCAGGCAGTCAAGCACCTCCTCAGCCCCTCCATTACCGGACTGAGACACTGAATAAATTCCCTCTGCTCTTACAGGGTAAAAACAACAAAACACAGGCAGGAATGTTGAATGACTCAGTGCTACAGAAAATAAATGGCTTAAAAACCTAAGTGCCTTTCAGGAAAGCAAGCTCTCCACTGCTGGAGGAGCTGGAGCTGACTGGATCCTGAACCACTGCAGTGCTCTCACCACCACGTGTCCAGCAGCTCCACCATGGAGACACATCCCAAGGGTTTGAGATCCCAGTCAGTTCCCCAGCACCTGCTGGGGTCCCCTCACTGAGTGGGGGCAGTTGTTTAACCCCTGCTCTGGGTTGTTTTTGCAGATGCACGGGGTGCAGGCAGCTAGAGACAAGGTGACCCCACAGAGGGAGGGTGAGCAGGACACATTGTGCCCATGGTCCTGGTAAAAAAAGCCCCACTGAAGGCACAGGTTTATCCAGACTCATGGGCATAGTCTTACACGAGACATGGACAACTCACATCCACAGCACTGAAGGATAAATCAGGGAAACAGGCTTTGAAGAAAGAAGTCCTGTCCCCCTGTATGATGCATTGTTCAACTTACCATCTTGCAAAATGCTTAGAAGACTCAAGCCCTGCTCAGGTGAGCAGTGAGGCTGGAGAGAGAGGCCAGGCTGGGGGTGGGTGTTCAGCCCAGCACCCCTGAACACAGCACTGACCAAGAGCAGCAGAATTTAGGGGAACCCCACACCCACTTACACGGCCTGGGCACCACATCTTGAGACACCCAACAGTGCAAAACACCAAAATATCTCAGCATACCTGATAACAAACACAGGGAAAAAAGCAGCAAAAAACACAGGTGAGATTTTCCAACATGCACAGGGAATGGCAAAAATGAATGAGAGCTGGATATTAAGCAGTCACCAGTGACTAGTTATCAGCCTTTTAAAAAAGAACAACCCACACCACCTCTGGCCTCCCAAGTGCCACCTTACTTCCATTCCCATTTCAATGGAACTTCTGCAGCCAGAATCCTAATGGCACCAGAGAATGGTACAGACCCCCTAGATCCAGGATGAGACTCTTCAAATGGATAGAGGCATTGATTTTGAGCAATAAGGGGATTTTTGCTGGATTTGGAGCATTTTTATGGATTCTGGTAAAAGCCAGCACTGAAACAATATTAGACTTGAAGTGGAATGGGATCTCATATCACTGGAACAGGAGACAAACAGTAGGAAAGCTCAGATGTGCTGTAGGATGAATAGCAATGGGTTTCTATCTCTGGTGATTTGCAACTTTATTATTACACTCCTTCTAAAGCACATCACCCTGACCTCAGACCTGCATGTTGTCACGAGTTTCCTGGACAAGCAGGATTATTTTACTATTAATCCTTCGTTAGATTTAGCAGTACCTCAGATACAAACTCTGCATGAGAGCCAATCTCCCTGATTTCTCCACCTGACTTCTCTTGGTTCCCTCTATGAGTGCTGGCAAGTATTTCCAAGCCCCTGGCATCATCCAGCCTAAGGCAATTAGCATTATTTTGTCAAAAAGGGCTTTAAGTGCATGTGACTATACAGCAGCACCGTTCCCATCACACCAATCAGGCCAACAGATGGGGTTCCATTACCTACTGCTTTAGAATACACCTATTATACACATTTTTCCTGGATAACACTAAGCCTGAGTCTCCTGCAGTCCTCAGGGAGCCTTCTCGCTGATGAGGTGGATCTGGCTGTAAAAGGCAGAGTGACCTAAAATCTGAGGCTTAAAGTGTTGCATAACCTTTGAAAGAAAAAAAAAAACCCAAATTAAATTTCCAAATAAACCAGAACCTCCAGGGAAAAGTCTCAGCTCAGTATTCAGGAGCCTTTAGCCACATGTTTGCAGCTAACATTTAATGTAGCTGAAAGGGTAAATCCCCCTCTCAAGGAAGAATATGGCCTTTAGTTTTCTCATCCCAAGGGACTAAGAATGAAGAAGTGGGTTATTTGCATTTACATTCGAAAAATGTGTATTACCAGATATTGTATGAAAAAAAGAACTAAATAGTAATGTCCTCCCTCAATTGTATTCTGCAAAATCTGGAGAGTGGACAAGCAAAACAGCCATCAACATAAATCCTGCAACACTTTAAAAAAAAATCCACAACCAAACCAACCCTAAATTTCCTTCCTTGATGTTTTCATACTGCATCAAGGATGTAACAGTAGGTACAACAAGGCCTCCTGCAACCCAACAACATCAGCCATGCGGGTAAAGCCTAATTTTACATCTGGTGGGCCAGGTGACTTCATGACATCCAGCATCAATGCCAGAGCAGAGGTTTCCCCACTTGTCCAAAACTCAACAAAATCCCAGATATCATCCGGTCAGGAGAGCATTGCAGTCAGGTTTTGGGTTGATTTGGGACAGTGGAAGATTTTGCTTATTATCCCTCTGCACTGCAAAGGAAGGGCAGAGGAATCCACAAGGATTTGTCATCTTTGTGCACCGTGAAAATTAAAATCCCCAGTGTGTCTGAAACATGAGTTTGCTTATGTCTCTGCATAGTAACAAAGTGTGAACTTTATTCTGTACAAAGGATGATCACAAAAGCAAAATTCAGTTCAAGCTCTCTGTTTTCACAGGGGTACTGAGAATAAAAGGTACAAACAACTCAGAAAGAATCAGGGCTGACCTGTCCCTCACTTCCTCTTCAAACACCAGCTTCATCCACGGCTTTTGGCACCACAGACCTTTAGCAGCAGCAGGTCTGCCTTATCCAGGGCACCACTTAGGTATTATGTCTAATTCCAGAGGTAGAGAAAATAGAGGCTCTTGAAAACACTGCTCCCCCTCTGCATCTTGGGCTGAGCTGGAGCCCCAGGGAGCCCAAGGATGGTTTCTGTGGGCTCGAGGCACACGGAAATGTCACCCAGAAGCCAAAACCGAGACTTTACCTACAGGTCCCTACACCCACAGACACACTGGGAAAATGTCTATCAATTACGCTAGTTAATTATACATTATAATAGAGCTAAAGTAACCCCTACCTCATTATCCCGTGGTCCAGCCCTGCTCCACAGCCAGCTGACCACATGCTGCACTGATGCCAGCAGCCCTTGGCATTAACCTCGCTCTGTGCCTCGCAGCATCGAGCTTGTTTTGACCTTGTTCCTGGCTGACCTTTCATTGAAATCTAACATTTGTAGCAGTCCTGGAGACTGACTCATCTCCCACGGCCTTGCAACCATGCTACATTTTTGTACAGGATCTAAAACATGGGACACCTTGTTTTCTCCGTGTCTGCCACTGAAGGTCCTGTGCCCTTCGCCTTTCTCCAAGAGGCTGTGACATTACCAAGACAGTTTACAACTGCTGCTGGATGTTCAGTTATTAAAAGGAAATCCTGAGGGACGTTTCATTATTCTACTTATTATTATTTTGCACAGAGCTGTCAAAGAGGGATAATCACAGTCGTGCCTACGAGCAGAGCCCTGAGTGCCCTGGCTGTGCCTCTCGCAGCCACAGCAGCCCCAAACCAGGCCATGGAGCCCCCAAAACAGCCTGCAACCCCACAACTGGGACTGGGGCAGATTAAAGGGGCCTTTCAGAGCTGGGATCCCCTGCTGGAGGAAGCAGTTTCCTGCTGGCTTCTCACAGTGATGGTGTTCAACACAGGATCCCTGTACGGGATCATGGGCTTCTGCAAGAGACACATCCTTAAGCATCTCTGACAGGTCCTGACTCCACAGACTCACACAAAATCATCTTCATGCCCAGGGGGAAGCTGTGACCTGCATAATATTTATTTTGCAAAGTAAACCTGCTCAATTTTTATTTTGTTTAAAGAATAAAGTTCTCCTTCGAAGGATTACAGAAAAACCCATCAGGAGAAGGAAGAGTCCTTCCAAAAAGGGCAAAGTCCCAACTGCCACATAAGTGATCTGACACAGCAGTGCAGTGAACACAGTAATTTAGACTCCCAGGAGCACAGGCAGTGTGGTCTAACAGAGCTTCCTTCTTCTGCCCTACAGTAATAACACAAAGCTGCAAACAACCTCCTGGTTCCAATCTCTGCTGTGCATTCCCTATGACCTTCCCCACTGACTTTCATGGGGGCTTAGGTGTCAGAGTTAAAAACTGAAAATCACATTTGTGAGAGAAGGTCCAGGTAGGATTATGTTAGGAGGGGGGAAAAAAAGGGGGGGGAAATTAAGAATTTTTTTTTTTTAAATTGACTGAAGATTTAGCTCAAAAATGATTGAAGCTTCCAACTTGGCAAAGGGGGGTATTAATAAACCAAAAAAATCCCCTAAGAAAGTTCATAAAAACAATTAAATAACTTACAAATAAAGGGCGCAGAAAAATTTACTTCATGAGAACTTCTCCTACTGTACAAGTAGATAAAACCAACTGCTGTACATGAGATAAAACCAACTTGGCTACTGAGAGGGGCCATGTCAGGAGCTGAGGATGAGACACACCAACTGCTGCAGAAACAGATGATTTGTGTTACTGGGGGTGGTCTCACACCTACCCCAGGCTGCCCTCCCTGGCCTCACTCTGCCCACAAAACCCACTGCTGGGGGCTTGTGACACACCAGGGCTGAGAGGAACCTCAACCTGCCCCAAAACACCCACCAAAGGCACAAGGTGGATGCAGCCCCCTGCCAGCCCCTGCACACACAGACCAGTACATGCCCTGCCAGGAAACACTCTGCTGACACAGAAAGATTTTTTTTCTCTTTTTTATTTCCCCCCTGACCCTTACTTCTCCTGAGATAGGAAGCTTAAACAACTCAACATTTAAGGATCATCAACGCAAGTCATAAATAGCTGTATTTTAAAAAATTGCTTTAACATTTTAAACCCTCAAATGTCATCCAAAATAACTGCATTCAGCTTGAAAAGATGGTATTTTTCACTTTGCAGATGTCCAGTGGAAGACCTGTGCAGGGTTTGTGTCTCCCTTTCGAGCAGCATCATTTCAGCCTTGCAATGGAAGCCCTTCTCTCTCCAGAGAGGTTTAGTGACTGCAGGGGAAGAGATGCTCTGGGCCCAAGGGACCTGAGGCCCTGCCCCTCCATCCCTTGGGAACCAGGGAGCCCCAAAAGAGCCTCTGGGTGACACATAGACACAAAAGCCACCAACCACTTCCAGTGGGAGCAGAAGGCATGAACCCAACCCCAGGCTGCAGAGCAGGGAAGCTGCTGGCCATGTCCAACAGCCTCTGTCCTGCTCCTGCTGCCACACTCTCCTCCAGCCCCTTCCCACAAGTGACACGATGTGGCCTTTAAATGAGGTTCACAGACCCTGACCCCGGACTGCAGAGCAAGGGGAGGCAAGGACTGTGTGTCAGGGGCTGGGGTGAGATGCTCTTTAGTACCTCCTAGGTTTTCAAAAGGCTTTTTATGCATTAGATACACCATTTTTTTTAATACTATGAGGACAAAACTGCACTTATGAGGGAAAGGAGCATAAAAAAGGTAATAAACACTTAATGATCCAATAATTGGTTATATCAGAGTAATCACTGTTCAGTAATTAACTCCCATTCCTGCTTGCTCATTTGATATTTTCTGTACCCTTTGATAGGTTCCTGTGACTACCAGCATTCCTTAGAAAGTCTTACACTGAAACCTTTTGATGAAGCTAAAAAGCACCGACACCATTAATCACTGCACATGTCCCAGTGGCTTTCAGGCTCTGTCTGAGATGGGGCCTTTCCTCCCTGCACATCCCTCCTCAGCTGCCTTTTCCACGGCCACTTGGCCCTAGGAGTTGAGATTTTCTCCCTTGGTTCTTCATGTTACCGGAAAAATGAATTAGCTACACATTTTCTGTGCCAAAGGGTTAGTGGGAAAGCACACTAACATCAAATTACATCTTGAAAGATAACAAAAAAATAATTACATTGCAGTGTCACGGAAGAATACAGGGAACAGCTGGCATGTTGTTGCCATGTAAAACTAGAATTAAACTCGGGTTAGTGTCACTCCCAACCAAGTGCCCATGGTAAGCAGGAGCAGACACTTCTGCCACTGCCTTCCACAGCCAGTCCTTTCTCACCCACAGCCACACAAAGCAGTGGGAGAGCAGAGTGTGCTGGCACAGCTTCATTCCAACCATGGCAATCCTACCCCATCCTAGGAAAGAGGGCAAGGGCTCTCCCTGAGAGTGTCCAGATGATGAGCTCTGTCCAACAGGTACTTCTCCAACTCTGATCCTAAATCTAGCCAGCTGTGGTTAAGTATTTTAAGACAAACTTGTATAATGAAAGGAGGCTTCATTTATGGTCTTTAAACATTAAAAAAATATATTACACAATTTACTTCTCTAGAGTAACGGCTCTGTGATTTAACAGCTCTAAATTTCTATATGAAAAATGATGATATAGAAATGCTGACTCCTGTTTTTTTCCAAAGTAATAGATATCCTTGCCTAGGAAAAAAAATAAGCTAAATTTGAGTTACTCTCTTTGGGGTGGATTTTCATCTCTATCACATCAATGTAGAGCCAAAGTAAAGCCATGGCATTTCCTTATACTCCACATTTATTGCAGCCAGACATTTGTTCAGTCAAAAGTACTTTCTCAAGACAAATATCTGACCTTAAAACTAGTAAAGCTGTTTTTTCCCCTGTATGAATCCTTTATCCTATATTTATTTCCAGATACCAACATTTTATACCAAATCAGATCTGCTGCTTGCAATGGAGCTGCCTTTGGCTGCCAGGACTTGAGCATGAGGTGCTTTTCTTCCAAAACATACACACATCTCCCTCAGCAAAGACCAGAGAGCAGTAACTTCTGCCTCAAAGGTTTTAAAAATCAAGGGTCACAGAAAAAAAAAAAAATGTTCTTCAGAAGTCAAACATTCTGCCCCAATTGTCAATATTATGCAAGATGCTGGTACTGCAAAATTGTATTTTTAACTGCTGCTATATAAGTTAATGGAAGTCAGTCAGCACAAGGAATACTGATATTGAACACTAAATACCAAGTTAAACAAAACCACACACAGAGCAGCCAGTTCTGCCTTGCTCAGGCCAGGGGGGTTTCCTAAAGCACAGGGAGCTGGAGCTCAGGCATTCCCAGATCTGAACGGGAGGGAATGTGAGCTGTTGGTATGTTACTCATGCACTTGAAGGCATTAGTAGTGATGGGAAGGGAGGGAGACAGGGAAACAGATTGAAAGGGGCAGGAAAATTAGAGAGAGCTCCTTGCCATTAATGGAAAAATAACTGCAGAGTGTTGTAACAGATTTCTCCTCTTTTGTATGCATAGGAATATTTATTTAATCAATGTTCTGTAACAAAACAGGCCTCTGGTGAGCTATTGTGGAGAGCGAACTCCATTCAGAGAGTGGTGATTTGAATCCTGCCACCTGTTTAGCTGGTGCTGGAGGAAGCACCAATATGTGGCTGGGTGGGAAGGTGTCTGCCCTGGGGACAGCAGGAAGCTCCCCCAGAAGCCTCCCGAAGTCATTACCCAAAGTAACCCACTCGATGGCTCATCAGCACCAGGGCTTCCTGCAAGCAAAGCTGCAAAGTTCCCCACTTCTCTTAGGGAGAGGTAAAATCCCATCCCATTCAGCAGGGACTTCAGCTTGTCAGGGTTTCCATGGATGCTGTGTTACACCCAGACCCAGAGCCGAGCTGGGAGCCGAACTCATCCCACATCCTCGCCCCTGAAAGCTTTCAACAAACCGGGGCTCCTGCCACTTACTTCTTTCAGTCCCACCGTTGTGGTGCTCCAGCCGAGCCGCCTGCTGGGCTTTCCCAGCACAGGGCCCTGTGCATCCCGCGGGATGCGCTGAGCCGCACCGGGAGGCACTTGGGGACACCCCGGGCTCTGCGGCGCCGGGAGCTGTGTCACCACCACACTCCACCGCTGAAGGCCCCAAAACGAAACAATCCCAGCCACCCCTCAAAATCCCGAACTTCCCCTCAAAATAAACTGAGATTTCAAAACAAGTCACTGTGAGGAAGCTTTGCACGAAGGATTTATTTCTGCATATACCTTTTAACATCCCACCCCTGACTGCACTTCAGCATGGACTGATTTTAAGTGCACTGTGCTTTGGTTTTCAACAATAAAGCACTTCCTTAAAGAGGAACTGATTTAAACATCTGCATAAATGAGTCCTTAAATAAACTCTGACAGGGGCCCTCTGCAAAACCTGGGAATATCAGTGGGAGCTTCTCACCGGACTAAGTTTGTTTCTTTCTGCACTGTTTGCTGCAAACACACACCATGTACATGAACTTTGTGTTCACCTTGCACAAGCCTTATCCTAAAGCAGCTTTGCTCTTAAATTTGTTACACCAGGATTAAAAAACCTCAATGTCTATTTATTTTTATAGGCCAGTTAGTACCAGAGATACACCAGTTTTATGACATATTACACCTGCAGACCCTGACATTAATGACAGACCTAATTTGTTTATCACCGTCACAGCTGCCAGAGTTATTAATACATTTCTTGTGGGCAGAATGAGAGTTTCTTCCCTATTCTGCAATGGATTTAAGTAAAGATATTACCATAAATAGCCTTGACAATCACCACAGCTGGGACAGATAATGTAAGTGATTTAAAATTGAAGCAATCCATAACTAAGCAACACCAACATTTACACACTTAAAAATTCCAACAGAATAAAGAAAGATAAAGCATTCATCAAAATTTCACCGTGTCACTCTTCACATCAGATTTCCTTAACAAAGTTGACTGTTGTCAACAATTTTAGGGCAAAATTATAGCTTTATTTGAAAAGGTGGACAATAACACAAGTTATTGTTCTTGCAATAGTTCTAGCCAGGTCCCTGCTACATGTGTTCAAAGCACTGGTGCTTTGAAGTCCTACAGTAAAATTATGGAGATATTTTATGTTAACCAGTTACTATTTGAGCATCCTGCAGATGCTAATTAAGTAGCCAGGCAGTCTCTGAAGAGGGACAATATTATTAAACCCATTTTGCGGACCGAAAAACTCAGCTACAGCAAAACTAACTCCAGCTCAAGGTGATCCCTAAGCACATATTTTGACTTCACACTAAAGACTACCTCCCACATCAGCATTGTTCCCATACTCCTGCTCTTCTCAGTCAACAAACACAACCTCCATGCCTGGATGCAGCTCCTCCCCTGAGCACACGTGTGGATCCAAGGCCAAATCCAGCCCCACTCAGCACAACCCCAGAGCAGGTGCTCCCATGGCTGTGCTGAACCGGGCAGGGAGCCACTGCTCCAAGGTTACAAAAGATGACACAGAAACCAGCCCAGGTCTCCCAAGGACCAGCTCAGCATCTTAATTAAAAGAGTGTGTTTGAAGGACAAGAGGTATCAAAAGAGTTGTTTTGGAAGGGACCTGAGCAAACCCAAATGCAACAGCAAGAGCACGTGTGAAGGTGAAGGTGGCCATGGGCCTCAGCTGGGCAGAGCACAAAAAGTAAGACAATTGCAAAACTAAAACAGAAGGATCTTCTTAATGTGTATTATCCCTTCCACTCTCTCTATTTCTCCTTTTGATGGTGTAAAGAGCACGAGCATCATTCTAGGCTGGAGAGAGGCTGTGTGACACACCTGTGTCACAGTGAGAATGTTGCACTGGCCTTTGCTGAGAGAGGCACTGTAGACACCCAACCCACCCCAGAAAATCCACACCAGAAACCATGAGGGCAGAAAAAATGGTAGAGGTTGGACAGATTGCCCTGTACTCTGAAATGCGTGGACCTGGGGAGTGTAAAAGATCCTTTGTACATGAACACAAAACAAGTACCCAAAATGAGTAGAGCCCAGCATGGAGGACTTAAAAAAACCCCTTCAGGTTTCAAAGTCAGTATTGTGGGGTTTACATTCTGTGTATTTTTTCATGTTGTAAATGCCACTTCACACTGAGACTTGCTGAAAGTCTTGCCAGTGTGGATGGGAGCCCTGAGCAAGGCCAGCAGGTGATGCAGGGTGAGGTGGGACCGTGGCCCTGGGACAGAGGTGCAGCTGCCACTGCACAGCAGCACAAGGGACACCTCCTTCCCCACGTATTTGAAAGGATATTATGTGCAGATATCTTCAATAAACAAACAAACCCTTCTCTAACCTACAACACAAACGGCCACAGTCAAGTGCAGCCACACAAAACCCTGGTGACCCCCACTCTAACACTGTAATCTAATCCTTGAACTAAAGACAGTTTAATGCCTTTACAAATCCATATGTTTTCTAATACCACCATTGCTGTCAGCAGACTACAGGAGTGCCTCTTTGAAGATGGAAGGAAAATGACAAAGCACATCATTGTGAAGGCAATTATATGCTGCAGTAACCATTTTACAATGGCCCATATGGGCTGTATTTCAACAACGCAATTTCCAAATCTGCCTCAGCAAATATATATCTCCGTCCCAATCCCAGGTAGATTTTGCAAAACAAAATAAGACTGCAGCCAGAACAAACCCAAAATATGAATAACAGATGTAAAAATATGCCAACAAGGATACCAGAGCAATTTTTTTGTCAGAGTACCAAACAAAGAGAGCAGCCAGAGCAGACCTTAGAGGCCATTCACAGCAAAGCTGTCCATTCAAGGGACTTAGAGACCTGGGTTTATCAGAAATCTGATTATCCACTCGCGTGCTTTCCTATGCAGCTGCCCAATTCACTGCTGCAGTCGCCAGCCCATCCACCTCCCCAGGGACCACAGGCCAAGGGAACTGCAATCCCAATTTAGAAGGGATTGCAGTTAAAATCAGATGTGAACCAAGGCTGTGCAGGCTTACTCCAAATCCTCTCTGACATCCAGGACTGGGGTCTAAATGAAGGGAACTGAAAAAAAAAACAAAACATAGAAAAAAACCCCAAACCCAAAACAACAACAAAATAAAAAACCTCACACACACAATAACAAAAAACCCACAAGAATTGTGTCCTCACCCTTCCAAGAGCTGCAGTTTCAGATGCCTGCCCAGTTCACTTCACTGTGGTAGCTGGGGCCATGCCATCACCCCAGCATCACCTTCAGCAGCCTCGGGGCTGCTCTCTGCCCAGTCCCTGGGGAAGCACAGAGCAGCAAAACTACAGCTCCAGCCCAAAATCTTGCCCTCCTGTCAAGGGAGAACCAGGAGCCAGGGCTGAGGAACAGCCTTCACAGGGCAAACTTCTGCAAAAGCTGTACTGTGGCAAAAAGTGGTTTGAATTGTGCTGCTTTTCGGTGCCCCCCTGCAGTGGCCCATCACTTTTGGAAGCTCTGGGATGGATGCCTGTTCTGGGATATGTCTGTGCCAGGGGCACAGTTTTCTAGGGGCTCTGAGATAAAGCACAGAGGACAAACCACCAGACAGACAGAAGGTGTTCAGAACCCTGAAGGGCCACACACTGCAGGCAGGATCCAGGCTGCAGGACACCACTTGGACAGACCTACACACATCAGTACCAGCAATAAAGACAGGAACAGACACGAACATCTTTCTCCCAGAAGTGACATAGTAATAAAACATGCCTTAAGCTGCCTATAACAAAGACAGAAATGGTAAAGGTGAAAATTTACAAGTTCATTGCCAATTCATTAACAACAAACCGTATATCTTCCATTTCAATGCCAAGGGCAGCAGGCAGAGGATATCCTGCCAGTCACAAAGAAAAGCACCAAAAAAACACCAACACGAGGGAAACATGGAACTGGGTATTCAGGAGCCAGGTCCTGCAAAGTGCATGATCCAGTTCTTATCACTGTCAGCTCCTCAAAATGATCTAGTGAAGCTAGGCAAAAGCATTTCAAAGACTTTAATCCATGTGAAATATTACTTCCTGGAACCGGAAATTCAATCCCTAGCAATGAAAACAAAAGCACACTCATAAATGCACCTTTCAACTCAGCCAGTATAGCCCAAAAAAATCCTTTACTCATTAATATAGAGTAAACTTGAAATGATTGCTGTAATTGCAGTTAAAAAATTAATCATGTTTTGAGATAAATGCAGATAAAAGCATGTTTTACTAATTATCTTTTGAAGCTTCCGCTCATGAAAGATTAAAGGTGGAAGAAAAGTTGTTGAAATATTGAAGACAAAAATCCTACCATTTGAAATCACTTTGAAGCCACGTACCTCATATGATTGATCCTTAATGTCCAGATGTACTCAAAAAGAGTCTCTTTAATTCACAAAAAGTCTAACAAAACATGCCTGTTGGAGTTTTAAGCAGCCAGCTCCCTGGAAATTGGTCATTTAGCAGCCCCTGCTCTGCAGAACTCCAGCCCACAGCTGCCTTTTCTTCTGGTTCATCCTCAACTGGGGCAAAGAACTTCAAGCCCAAATTGAAAACTGAGTTCAAGGATTTGGGCCTTCACTGAGCTCTCCAGACCTGCTGTAGTATCGACCTATTTAGAAGTAGTTTTACTCACCCACAGAAATGCCACCAACCCCACAGGAGGTCTCCTGACAGAACCAAACCCTGGTGGTGCAGGGCAGGTTTCAAAAGCATTTAACTGTGCTCAAGAGAACCCCTGTCAAGGACTCAGTGCTCTGGAGTTTCAAGAGTTAGAGTACATTTGAAATGATGCAGCTGACACCTCTTTCCCAAGGGGAGGGTCCCACTGTAAAGAATATTATCCTCCAGCAGTCCCCTGCTCTGTATTTCTCCCCCTTTCCCCTCACCCCATCCTTTATCCTTTAGCCACTCTTCCCATCACAAAGCAGAGGTGGCACCAAATTGGTAAATTCTACCCTAGCTACAAACCTGAGCAGGGCTAAGTAAACGATTGAATAGTTGGGGTTTTCATAACCACACATCCAAGGAAATTTGCCAATGTCTTTTTATTTGCATATCTGGCAGACTGCCCCAGACAACTAATACATAAGTGACAGCGTACAGGTGTATTAGTTTAGAGTTTGCCTTTAATCTAGAGGTGTCAATTTGCTTCTGTTTTAATTACATCCATCTTGATATGTTATTACAACCTCATGAAACTTCTTCATTATGTGAATGGCTATAAATACACACACATGACAAACAGTTGTTATAAATTTTCTGGTTCAGCAGTGGAGGAACAATATCTTAGCCCACACATCAAGTGTATTTAAAATTGCAGTGCTCCCTCTCCTCTTTACCCCCTCTCATTTCCCTCCTCCTCTTTTCTCTCATCCAATACCAAAATATTTTTCCCCCTGTACTTAATGAATCCTCTAAAATTCCTTCCCAAGTAGCAGCATCCTGATACAAATACTATCAGTTTACAGAGCCATTTCAGCCCATATGTCCTTCTGGGCTGTACTTCTGTGAGAATGTCTGTTTGTCATTAGGCAAATATAAGAAGATTGCACTGAGGTCTTATAAACATGCAAAGATCCACTTTTGTAGCTACATAATTCACTGAGTTTTTCAATACACATTCTGAGGTTGAAAACTTGGCAAATCCATCCACCAGATGTATCTTTCTGATCCCAGAACTCATTAAAATTTACTTTTTTTTCTCCCTTTTTTTTAAAGTCCAGCAGACTCAGCTGTTGAGCCACATTAATTGCATTTTTATTATTTTTTCCATAGTTAAAATGACTAATGCGAGCAGTGTCACTGCCTACAAGCACAATAGCCAGACAGTAAAAATTACTGGGACTTTTAATTGTTCAGTAATATCCAAATCCCATAAAATAGAGAGAGGTAATTTGGTCCCATCAAAACAGACGGTTTTGATTATCAGTATTTATTTTGAATTTTCTTTAAAGAAAGAAAAGAGAGGAAAAAAGACACAAATTCACACCAAAAGATTCCATTCAAAGGTCAAAGTGCCCTTGACATGCATTAAAACCCACAATACTGTTACAACATAAATCGTCCCCAACAGCAGCACTTCTTCCCTTGCCTTCTGGGAGGTCAAAACTACTTTCACTGTCTCAGTGCCCACTGTGATGGATGTCACACCATGCCCAGCCACTGGACACATCTGGCCACCTCTGGAATGATCTGGAGCGCAGCTCTTGCAACACCAGCACCTCCCAGCTCCTTCTCCTGGGCATTCTGGAAGCTGGGCACCAGATGCCAGTTCCCAGAGGACCCTTGACAGGCAGTCATGGTCCCCTCCTAAGACACACTGTGCCCAGCCCCTGGATGTGCAGGAGCCACGAAGGAGGTGACAGAAGCTGTCAGGAGGCAGGTGAAGATCAGAGCCTACAGCCCCTCAGCTGGACAACCCCATTCATGGCAACAAGTCAGGTCCTTTGGCCACCTCTCCCCCATTCCCACCAGCCACAAGAGCAGATGTCTCAATTTAAAAAAAAAAAAATTAAGCAGATCCTCAGACTGAAAGGTCTCAGGTCACTCAGGACTTCCAGAGTGAAAACAAATAACAATCAATGCCCTGAGCAATTATCACCATGTTTGTAACCCATCTAAGTCTCAGCAATAGGAAACGGTGTGCAAACAACAAAACACGGGCTGTCAAAATCTGCCAGGAGGGAGAAGTTACACCACACACATTTCATATTCAGGGCCAGCCTCTCCCATCCCAAGGGCCACCCAGGTGTGGTGCAGAAGAACTCAGCAACAATTTCTGTCTCATTGGTTCCACATCACGGGCAAAGAAATTAAAATGCCTTTACTACACCAGGAGTGTGAGTTAGGAGCAGCTTTAGGACACCCCAGAGCAACCTGCAAAAGGATCCCGAAACAAAGTAACCCCCAGCTGCATGTGAGACAAAAGGTGACAGTGGCTCTGGATTTCACTGACAGGGAGGGGGTGTCACTGTTACAGGTGTTATCGCTGGTACATGTTCTCCTCTAAAACACTGCTCCTCTCACCGGCTGCTCGTGACAGAGAAAGGCCTCTCACAAACTTTCGAGAGTTTGGTCTGGATCTGACCACTATTTAATTTCATGGGAGAGTAAAATATGTTTTCAAATCTGGCACAACTGTTAGAACTACTCCACAACACACACAAGTACCTCTTCAGATGGTTTCACTCAACTGACACTCAGCACAGGGCTTGTCTCAAAAGCTGAAGGTGTTTTTTTCTTTTCATGAGCTCATCCAGCAAAGGACAAACCCAGGCTTATGTGTGGATGGGCTGATGATGGTTTTTATTCCCAAACCATTACGTCCCCTTTGCTACCAAATAAAAGTACAAAAAGAGGCAATTTCTAAGAGCACTGATTCTAGAGGAGAAGCAACTTCTACTTTAGGAAGCTGGCAAACACGTGAAACAGATTAAAGGGTAGCTATTTCTGGAGAGAACACCAAGTTAAACTCCTAACTATTCATATTTGGTGTTGGGATATTAATCATATCAGTGATATGTGCATCAGCCAGCATTACACAATCCAGAGTTCAGGCAGCCAGGAACTTGGGCACATCAGATATCAGCACACTCTGCACATCTCCCATGTCTTTGTCTCAGGAGTTTTAAAACCAGCAGGACCAAGGTGCAAACCAAACATCAGGTACATCCACATGGAGCACGTCATGCAACACGATCAAATTAAACCTCAGAGACAAAACCTCACAAACAGAAAAGTATATGCAGGGCCAAGGGATAATCCACTTCTTTTGCTGACTTTTTCCACCATTCCTACACAGAGGATGACCCAACAAAAACACCTTCCTATAGTATTTACCAGACTAAAGATTTACCCTTTGGGTTAAAACCTTCCCTCTCCACCACATGAGTGTGTGAACTTCAGCAGCAGTGTTGCCAAGATACAAGGAGAAAAATCTCAAGACATTAAGGTAACACACTATTTAAAGGCAAATAGTACAGCAGAGCAGAGCTGGGGATCTGACAAATTGCCACTGCACGTTCTGCTGTTACAGCAAAACAAATCCTTACCTGCATCAGCCATTTCTCATTACTTACAAAGTGGATTTTCATATCCATTTTACAACAAAGGAGTTTAGAGGACTATGATGTTCTGAAGTGGTCTTCACCATGGCTTGGCTTTGAGTCAAAATGACAACAAACTGACTATACAAAAAATGCATACAGCTGGTAATTTGTGGCACATCCCGAGCCAAACCCCAACAAGAACACAGACACTGAACTGATAAATCATAAGGATGATGTAAAAGAACACAGAGAAACACTGGAAGCAATTCTCCCTCACAGAACCAAGGCAACACTGCAGTTCAAGTGAAGGAAAACTGAGAGTTAAATATTTCTACATTTCAGTCCGCAACTTCCTAACTCCATTACCTTTTTATTAATTGCATTTGAGACTTCACTAAACTTGAGCTTGGGCTATTTTTAAAACCTATCTGACTCAACTTATTGTTGCTCAGAACAAAGATTAAACTTCTAATTTAGCTGCAGATAATTACAAGGCTTCAGGTCAGCCCCCCAGTGTAATGTGGTAGGGTCTTCCAGTCAAACTGACAGAAAGAGTCTTAAAAAAAAAAAAAGTAGCAGAGATAGGGGAACAGATTTGGTTGAGTGTTCCCCCTCAGTACTGACAGCAGGGCTCTCACCAAGGAGCATTTACATACACAAAATGGAGCTCTCCTGCAACTTCCCCCTTTGGTAACGACATCCCCCTGTAGTTCTCAGTGCTCCCATGCAGTCCCTGCTATTTCTCTATTGATCTCGGTGTTGTAACTCAATCTTTCAATTACTCAGCCTCTTGATGTCTTTCTGACAGGGTTTTTTTTTGCCTTTCCCTAATGATCATTTTCCTTCCAAGTTCCTGGTCCTTTACCCTTATTTTATAAATCATAGAATCATATAATTGTTTAGGTCGGAAAAGACCTCTGAGATCAGAGTCCAACCATTAACTCAGCACTGCCAAGGCCACCACTAACCATGTCCCCAAGTGCCACATCTATACATCTTTTAAATCCCTCCAGGGATGAGGACTCCACTTCTCCCCTGGACTTTACACTCCCTTATCCCAGCAGATGCTCCAGATATTTAAAGAAAAAGGGCTCACCTACTTCCCCAAATAGCAGGGAAAAAAGATGCCAAGATAAAGGAGGATCAGGGTGTCTCTTGTCCTATTGATATGTGGCATATTTCTCATTAATGTTAAAGAGCGAGGCCAGTGGGGATTAATTGAATCCCATTTATCTAAAGAACTTGTCCTTACAGTTTAAACTCTTCCTCCTTCAACTCAAGGCCACTGTGCCTCCTACTACCACCTGTGGGAATGGCAAAAATCCCGACCTTCGTTCCATGGTTACCTTCAGGAGCTCACAAGAATATTTATGCAACAATCACAATCCTGGGTCATTATCTGACCAAAGAGAACTTCAGCTCTCCAACAGCACTGAAGTCACTGAGGGTTAGGTGTGCTTTGCCTCCAAGCAAGGTACCAGGCTTTTACAAGTCATGTTAAGGTATTTTTGAAGTAGTCAGGTGCCCAAATGATAGCAACAGAGGTTTCAAACACCACCCTAGAGGTTCCTCTTGTGGAATAGGCATCCTGCTGTTTCCAGTCTCACTTTCAGTTTGAGTTGCTGCTTTTTCAGGTCTGGTCACTGAGGGTTTTCATCAAGAGATTCAGTTGCTCTCTCAAGGTTATCTCGAAATTTGATCTCAGGTCAATTTACTGTTTCCTCTAAATACACAGTGAAAATAATAAATGCATCCTTTCCTATGATATCCCAGTGTACAACAAAGCCTAATGCCTCTCCCCATCCCCACATATCTTCATTTAGTTACTCCCTTTCTCTGCTGGTCTAAATCTGCAGACTCGCATGTGCAAACACAGGCTGGGACAAACACCTAAGCATCTAAGCAGTCAATAAACACAAGAAGGGCCACCAAGATTTGCTGACAGCACTAAACAAACACCTCCTGTTATGATGCTGCTGTGGTGAGGCACGAAGATCAAATTCCTTTTGAAATATGAAGGGATAGAGACAAGGCCGAACAAACTGACTTGAAATCTCAAAGAATTTAAGTAAACAGGCTAATCAGGCCAGCTGGGAGACTGGTGAGGAGGGAGTGATTTGAGGAGGAAAACCACACAGCAAGCCAGCCATTCTGGTGTCCAGCTCAAAGCTCCTGCTGTCACACAGCCAAGCTATTTCTATTTTCAGTGGGCTGTGCCTAGTGATGAGTATCACACACAGTTATTAAAGCAAATTCCTGCGTTCAGATGCATTCACAGAGCCACAGTCAGTGCACACAGACACACAACTGAGACCTCAGCATCTTCAAACCTTCCTGCTACTTCCACATTTTGTTTGTGTAGCAGTAGTCTCTCTGTTTTCAAGCCCAGATCAGCTGTTAAGCCTTACTCCATCTAGTCTCATACTCTCTGTCCAACATGTAAAGCTGCCGTAGCTAACATCTGCCTAAATCACACAAACACAGTGGAACAATTGCTTAAAAATTATTTACACTAGGTGGATGGAATCATCTGACACAGAATTTAAAGCTCATTAAACAGCTCCTTGACAAATATTTGTCAGCATTTCTCATTTGTAATTAATTATATTGGGCTTTACCTGACGATAATTTAGTGTGGTCTCAAAACAGACTAATGCCTGTGTGCTGAACAGAAATTAGCTCAGCAAATGCACAGTGAGAAATTGTGACAGCTTTATGAAACAAGAATTCCCATTTAAATGCAAGTCCCCCCTCTTCCCACCCCACTTCTATCTGTGCTTTATAAATATCTGTGTCCCATTTCAGGCTTGTCAGATGAACTGCCTGAGCTGAAGCTAAACAAACATCCGCAGAAAAAAACTCGTTACCTTACTCAGTGTTCAGAAAACCTGAAACCAACTGCTTACTCCATAGGGATGGTCAGAGCTGACTCAGGAAACATAAAGTACTTCCCAGGCTTTAAGCTATCTTAACATTCAGGTCAGATTTCCTTTCTCATCACAGTAAACCATCTTCACCACAGCACGTCAACAGCCATGTCACGTCGGTCTCCTGCCCAGAGTCCTACACACCAGAGGGTAGGAAGGAGACAAACATCTCAGGGAAATCTCACCTCACCCAAGAGCTCTGCAGAAAGGCGCTCACCAGCACTGCCAGAGCACATCAGGGACAAAGCCACTCCTATGGATTGATTTATAACATTTGGAGAAATGACTTTCCCTGTCAAAGTGGGGTCTAAAATGCCCACCTGGGTTTGGAGAACCTCATGCTGTTATTGTTGGTAACAAACACACCAGGACAGGCTACACCAAGCTGGGAAAAGCAGTCAGCCTGCCAAGCCACCAGCCACAGCAACACAGGTACAGTGTCTGTGCCTTCCTCCCCTCCCAGGCTGGGAGATTTGGGGAGGTCAGGGCAGCAACACGAGTAACTGCTCCAGAGTTAAGCACAGAGCTTGCTGCTGTTAGTCCCAGCAAGGTCACTCACGGGACAATCTGATGAATCAGATCAAACTGTAGGACCACATCTCAGCTGCTTAACTACAGATTAAGGGCTGGTTTCTGAAGGTCAAGGCTCCAAAACACTGCCCAGTGTAGGGGACAGGCCCATATCGCACACAGCTACACTCAAGTCCAGCACAGCCAGGTAAGGATCACTCCAGCCACATCTGCAGTGACACTAGAATTGCTCCACTGTCACTCCAAGAAAAAAAAAATCCACAGTGGGACCCCACTGTCTTCATTTAAATCCCTCTTCCCCTGTATTCCCCACACAAACATTAGAGACATCAAAGCATGGGGTGTTATAAACACAGAAAGAGATAACTATTAGTGGATGGCCTTTATTTCTACACCAAGTTACACTTGAGAAGCATGAGAAGGCTACTGACACCTGGACAGAAAAGCAGTTCACAGAGTGGGAGCTGGTTAAAGTTTTGCTTCAAGGGATGGGAACTTTTATCAACATAACCATAACAGAGTGGATAACAACTCCTGAAGCCACCATGGCCATGGAATGTGTGTTCTTGTGCAGCACCTCTGTCCCCCTGACACCCAAGGGCTTCACACAACCTGGTACTTTACACAGGTTGGGCTTTTTCAGTCACCCCAACAAAAAGCATCTCATCGAGGACAGGGGAAATGAAGCTGTATGGAAGTTCTTGCTCCTGTCTGCAACTTGATAGCATGCCTAAGATGCTGGGCTGACACCTCACACCCAGCCAGCTCACAGCCCTACAGCTGCCAGATGTCCTCAGAAGCAGAGCTTTGTCTCTCCACGGTGGCTGTCCCCTCCTGCACAGCCACCCCCTGTCCGTGTCCCCTCATATGAACTGCACGTTCAGAGCTTCCAGTGGTGAAGAGTTCAGCACTTTCCTTCTCACAGTTTGTCACACCAGGCAGACGAAATGCTGTCTCTGCACCCTTTCAGTTGTGCTAAGCCTGAGAAAAGGCTGAAGTTCAAGCACAAAGCCTGGGCTGGGACAAGCACCTCAACATGCACAACAACATGTGCTTAAGTGTCTTCTGGAACCTGGGGAAAATCTGGTCCAACGAGCTGGGGGCAGACCCAGAGCAGGAGGTGGTGTATAAATACCACAACTCTCCACAGCACCCAAGGCTTCTTGTCTCAACCCAAGCACATTAACACCTAAACATATCACAAGGCTGAGATATCTCACTCCACCAGCCTCTCACAACCTCCTCACCAACACCAGTCACAATAAAAACTTGAGGCTGCTACACTCAATGCACACAGTAATTCCTGCCACACTGGGCTTGTGCCTTAGACACCTTCATCTCCTCTGATCCTCAGAAACAAGTTTCTCAACATACACACGGAGCTGCAGGAAAAAAGCACCTAACAACAATTTTGTGACATTATTTCTCAACGCAGCATGAAATCGTTAGGTCAAAATGTGCCACCTATCACATGAACATTAAAAGTATGTCAAGTCTCAGTGTGCAAGCTATTGTTTTATCTGAATGTGATATTAGCTGGCAGAACTGGGTAATGTTTCTATGCTCCTTTTTAGTGATACAGGATTACGGGAGGATGCAAGAAGTAGCCATTCTTGGCATGGCAAAGAGAAGAGAGCATAGCAATTATTTGCAAGTGGAAAATAAACAAATAAGAACCGAAACAATAAAGACATTTTCTAAAACGCCCTACCAAGTTCTGACCATAAAACTTGCTCTTCACTTCCCCTCCAAAAAGGACTACAGCCAAATTCTTGAGTCCATATTCCCATAAAAACCTTAACGACACGAACTGGGGCTTTGTTTGAGGAAGAACAGAATTTTGTCCGAAACATAAGCATATAAATCTCACTCCAACAAACGTATTCACACTTTTCATCTCCCTGGTTTGAGCAGGGCACTTGTAGATGGGCTCGCCAGGTGAGAAATGGTGGATAAATTGAGTCTGGACATTACCTCAGCATTTGCTAGTTCTTGCTTACAACAAAAAAACAACAACCATGTGGACGTTTGTTGGAGTGAACAAATCCTCCCTTCAATTACACCAGAGTGAGTTCTGTTGGAGGTGGCAGTCTGTACGGATACAGGTGTAACCAAGGACAAAATCTGGCTACAAATCAAAAAAGAGAAAAAAACAAAAAAACAACCCCTGCAAATGCCACTAAGTATTTCTGGCTAAATATTTAAACAGCTTAAGAGCTACACAGATTAAGAGCCACACAGATTTTTTTTTGTTAAACAATCAGCTTCACCTCCACATTTGACAGTTCATCATCGTTCCAGTTGTGACTGCACTGCACGTAAACCCAAATAAATCTGCTCTTCGCCACGGCAAACTTCTCCGGATCAGAAGTTACAAACAACAAAGCCCCTCAAGCACAGGGCTGGAGGTCCCCCCGCGACCCCGGCCGGGCTCACCGCGGTCCCACGGCCGCGGGTGCGGGGACGCTGAGCCGGGG